>BMAO01034650.1:0-234711 GCA_019973975.1 Trichonephila clavata
AAAATCCTCATCTGTTAAAATGAAGCTCATTATTATTATGTTTGGAATGCAAAGAGTATTTTGCATGTATTTTTATAACACTGGAATATACTTTATAATGAAAAGAGCAATGTCTTCAAAATTTTCTTATATACGCATTTCAACTTAAATAAATCTAGGTAAAACTACTTGATACAAAAGAAAAAAATTATTTGGGAGTTTTATCTTTACCGAAGACAAACTTTAATTGGAGTAACTAATAATTTTCGTAGGAAAAAAGTTTAATACATTTTCCTATATCATTGCTCTTTACAAATATTTCCCAATAACTGAAAAGACTAAAAGTTTCTAATGGAGAATCAGAAAGATACCGACTGAGTTTTAAACTTTATATATACCTCTGGAAATGTTACAGGACCAATTATAGAATTCCTTTCAGTTTAATGTTAAATTGCCTTGGATTTATCCAGTTTCAGCTCTTAAATTGATCCGCTCATTTCCCAATCTCGATTTGAAACTCGTTTTAAAATAACTTTTCTCGTGTATGGAGAAGTACTTTAATCTGGGTAATTTATTGGCTATTTCGGGGTATACCTGTACAATAAGGTAGATCGTGCTTTTATAGAGATAAAAAAAAGTATCATTTAGAACCTACCAATGTGGAAAGATGTTCTTTGGTATGGAGACTTGCAGAAAAATGATTGAAAAAAATTTCAAAATTTAATGTTGCAAAAAAAAAAGGTTTATTTTTTTTAAAAATTTTATTTTTAATTTTGGTTAGAGGATTTTAAACTCAAAGCTAATTTTTCTTCAATGTAAATAACCAAAAATGAGGATTAATTGATAAATAAGAACTCAGTAGAGTGGATAATATGATGTACACTGTTATATATTTGATAGTCCGAACAGAGCCTTTCCCTTCAAAACACGGGTATCTCTGAATTGCAGTTGGCTTAACCTTTCAGCTGCTTTACAAATTGTTTTTTTTCCTTACCGGATTCAAATAAGACAGCTAAAACACGTTAAAAATTATTCAATCCCGACTTTATATAATTCCTACTATTGGCTCATTTTCTCCCTATATATATATGTTTGTAACCCCCCCCCCTATCTACCCTGTGACCTAGCTAAAGGTGTAGGAGGAAGTGAAGGATGATTCGACATGGTAATTTCCAACTTCTCATCTTTCTTCTCTCACACTGACTAACTCTCTTCCGTATATCTCTTCTACTTATACCTCAGTTTGTCACGATTTAACTATTTAACTAACCTCTCTAGAAAGTGAACCTGAACTATATATAATAAACTGAATTTGAATATCATGGTTTCTTCTTTAGAAAAGGTTGTTGTTTCTCATAGCCCAAAGATTTCCCTAGATGGTAAGTTGAAGGACTCGTATATGCCCGTCACATATTTATTTTTATATTTTGTTCAAATTTTTAATCGTAAATAAAATACTTTCTATTCATCCAGTCAAGTTTAAATAATTTTTTAAACTTGTAGTGGATGACTCTTAATGTTAATGCAGTTTTTTTTCAAATATTAGTTCAATAATTACCGGTTAAATACATTAATTACCGGTTTTCGACGCACGCCAAATTAGATTCGTCTCCATTGTTGTAACAATGTAACTGTTAAAACAATGACATAAGTTGGCGTCGAAAAACGGTTTTTCAGCAAAACTCTCTCCCTTTGTATATGCACTCACTTCCAATAGTTAAGCATGGAGAGGAAAATGCTAATTTCCGGAAATCAATCAGAATTGAAGAGGATGCAATTCGCTGCAGAGGTAGATGGAAGTATGCAAATAGGTAACAGCCAATCTTGCTTTCATGTCAAAAAATATGCCAAAAAAGGCAGTCTTATAAGAAGCCAGCTTTATGAAGGGTTACAGAAGTTGATTGTAAGTGCTGATAGAAGGTGTTTAAAACTTTCGTACAATTTACTTTCAAGACATACGTATTTCTATGACTTCCAGAAAACGAATGGAAGATTCTGAGCGCTAGCGTGCTGTGTGGCGCATCGAAGCAGGACAGTCGATCACAGATGTTGCTCTTTTCTTCGGCATTCATCATTCTGTAATTTCACGATTATGGAAACAATTCCAAACCACACAGACAGTTGTCTGAAGGCCCGTAGGAGCTCGCCCAAGGTTGCAACCCCCACGGAATATCGATATATTGCTATTGTAGCCAAGCGGAATCGCAGACCACACGCGGGGCATCTATGGTTACAGCGTCCATTGATAAGGCTATATCTGCAGCTACTGTACGCCGAAGATTACATATGAATGGACTGTATGCCCGGGTACCTTGAGTTTGTGTTCCTCTATCCGTCCAATCAAGAGGGACACGATTAAAGTAGGCCCGGGAATATGGCAATTGGACTGTTTCTGACTGGGGCAATGTCATGTTTACTGATGAGTCAAGATTTGCTTTGGAGCCAGATGACAAGCGTATAAGGATATGGCGTAAACAAGGAACACGCAATCAGCCCCAAAACATCACCGAACATCACGCATTCCGAGGTGGAAGCATTATGGTGTGGGCAGGGATTTCATTAGGATACCGCAATGGCGTAGCACGTCTTTAAATGGGGTTCTGTGATGGCTGCCCATTATCGAGAGGAAGTTCTAGAACCCATTGTGCGATTGTACGCTGCAGCAGTTGGCCCTACTTTTGTTTTAATGGACGATAATGCTCGTCCCCATAGAGCTGACATCGTCGATGACTACGTTGAGAGTGAAGGGATTGCGTGTACGGCGTGGCCAGCATATTCGCCCAAACTTATTCCCATTGAAAATCTTTGGTATGCTCTCGGCCGTGCTGTATCTTCATGTTTCCCACCTCCAGCCCCTCTTATTGAGCTGGAAACTGATCAACAAAAAGAATGACGATTGCTTAATTCTGCGGTGGTTGACCACCTAATTGAAAGCATGGTCAGAAGGTGTAAACTTTGCATACAAATGATCACATACCGTATTAATGTCCTTTTTTTCATTTTATGCGGTTTATTTTCACTTTATACATAATTCTGTTTAAGTCTCCAGTATGATATTTTCTGAT
The DNA here is from genome assembly GCA_019973975.1 of Trichonephila clavata. Taxonomy (NCBI): domain Eukaryota; kingdom Metazoa; phylum Arthropoda; class Arachnida; order Araneae; family Nephilidae; genus Trichonephila; species Trichonephila clavata. The sequence goes on from BMAO01034650.1 coordinate 3,045, forward strand.
AACTTACAAAAATTTAATATTGTTTTAATTTCTGTATATAATTATTGATTTTGTTTTATGTATAAATATATATGCTACTTTACTGCCAAATTTGGTATCAATCAAAGCAGTATTTGTTGATTTTTTTGCACTTTACATCTTCGTGCTTAACTTTTGGAAGTGAGTATATATATACACTCAAAAGCCAAAACATTATAACCACCCCTACATTTTGCAATAAACTCGTCTGGATGTCGTGGAAGGCACGTGATTAGGTGGAAGTGGTATTAAACTGCTGCTGGAGAGCCTGAAGATTCATTCTTTCACTTACTTCTGTGTGTGATGGGAAAGGCTGCGGATTTAAGCGACTTTGATAGAGGGCACACTGTAATGGCTCGAAGGCTCGGAACAAGTATTTCCAAAAATTGCACGACTCGTGGGTTGTTTGTGATCTACAGTTGTTAATACTTATGCAAAGTGGATGAACGACGGTGAAACCAGCAGTAGATGACATGGTGTTGGACGTCCACACGCTGTCAAATAAAAAGGTCGTCGGAGACTGTCTCGCATGGTGAAGCAAAACCGGAGCCAGACAGTGGCTCGGTTGACAGGCCAAAAAAATGCAAGGGCCGAGTAGAATAGTATTGAAGCACACTGTTCAGCGGACACTGTTGGATATGGGGCTACGCAGCAAACGTCCCACTCGTGTGGCTTTGCTGACCAAGCGTCATCGCCAACAGCGCCTGCTCTGGGTCTGGGAACATCGCGACTGGTCCATGGATCAGTGGGAGAGAGTTGCCTGGTCATATGAATGACGGTTTGTCATTCATCACGCTGATGGCCGTGTCAGAGTACGCCATCTTCCAGGCGAACAGATGCTTCCTTAATGTTCAGTAGGTCATACACAGGCCGGTGGTGTCGGTATTATGCTATGGGAGACGATCTCTTGGGCGTCTCTGGGACCCGTGGTTGTGGTAAAGTAGACTATAGATGCTACAGGATATATGAACATCATGGCGGACCAGTTGCACCCTTACTTTGCCTCTGTTTTTCCAGATTGAAATGGAATGTTCTAAAAGAACAACGCGCCGTGTCACAAGGCTAAAATTGTGTTGGAATGGTTCCCGGAACATGATGCTGAATTCTACTTAATGTCCTGGCCACCTACAGTGGTGGCAAAAAGTCCTGAACACACTAATTTTTTAGCGTTATTTTTGTGTTTGACTTCATTTTTCGTTGTGAAATTATCGCACTATCTTAAATATTGTTATTGATTTTAATGTATTTTTTAATGCTGATTTCAAATCTACTGCTAGTTTCTTAATGACTAAAATATTTTGTGTAGTAGAGCTGCCTGAACACAATAATGTGAAATATGAGCAGAATAAAACAATATAGAATAACATAATATGCAAAGAAAAATAACACGAAAATTGACAAATACGGTATACTTAATAAGCATTTTGAAAATTACATTGTTGTCACATGTTAGAAAATTAATATTTTATGGGCCAGCCGTTTGCTTTAATTACGGCTCTACATCTTTTTGGCATGGAATGCACCAATTTCAAAAGAAGATATTTCGTGACAATATGGTTGAAGGAAAATTTTAAAGCTTCAATTAATTCACGTTTTTTTGAAGATTTTTTCTTTGAAATTTCATAACCAATTTTAAACCATAAGTTCTCTATCGGATTAAGGTCGGGAGACTGTCCTGGCCAGTTCATTCTATTCACAGTATGGTCTTTCAACCATTTCTGGACTACCTTTGCACGATGACAAGGGGCGTTATCGTCCTGAAAAATTCATGACTGATTCCCAAAAAGATCTCTCGCAGTCGGTAGCAATTTATTTTGTAGTATTTCAATGTAATCCATGGCTTTCACTGTTCCGCTAACGATGTGAAGTCTTCCAACACCATGAGAAGACATGAAACCCATACCATCACTTTTGTCGGGTACTTTACTGTGGGCTTCAGACACTGAGGGCTGAATTCCTCATGAGTGCGTCGTCTTACATAGGCACTACTTTGGTTGCCAGAAATACAAAACTGACTCTCGTCACTAAATATTACCTTTTCCCAGTCTTTAATAGTCCATAATGAATGTTCCCTTGCCCACATCAATCGCCTCTTGCGTTGAAATTCAGTCAGTAATGGTTTTGGGCGCGCTTTACAGCCTCGTAACCCAATTTCCAGCAGTCTTCCTCTAACAGTTCTTGGGCACACACTCACATTTGATGTCAAAGTCCATTGTTTCAAAGTTTGCGAGGAATTAAGCTTTCTGTTTGAAAGTGAAATTCTGTGCAATAACCTGTCTTCACGTAAAGATCTTTCTCTTGGTCTTCCTGATCGCCGCCTGTCCGCAATAAAATTTGTTTCAGAAAATCTTTTCAAAGTTCTCACAGCAGTAGAAAGGCCACATGGTACTTTAGCAGCTTTAATATTTTCCTTCAACCATATTATCACGAAAGATCTTCTTTTGAAATTGGTGCATTCCATGCCAAAAAGATGTAGAGCCGTAATTAAAGCAAACGGCTGGCCCATAAAATATTGATTTTCTAACATGTGACAACAATGAAATTTTCAAAATGCTTATTAAATATACCGTATTTGTCAATTTTCGTGTTATTTTTCTTTGCATATTATGTTATTCTATATTGTTTTATTCTACACATATTTGACATTATTGTGTTCAGGCAGCTTTACTACAAAAAATATTTTAGTCATTAAGAAACTAGTAGTAGATTTGAAATCAGCATAAAAAATACATTAAAATCAACAACAATATTTAAGATAGTGCGATAATTTCACAACGAAAAATGAAGTCAAACACAAAAATTACGCTAAAAAATGAGTGTGTTCAGGACTTTTTGCCACCACTGTAACTCACCGGATCTCAATCTGATAGAACACATTTGGGATGTCATGGGACGGCAGCTTAGCGTTCAAAGACCACCAATTCGCAATATCTCGGATTTGCGTGACCGTTGCTTAACCCGTTAACGCCCAAATTATTTTAAAATCGAAATTTTTGAAAAATATTTTTAAATTACATTTTATATATTATAAATAGAGTAATTATGAAGTTGTATCCATTTTCCGTAATTAGCAGCTGAGATAATAGGTGATCTATAAATAGATCTCTGGGCGCTTATGGTAGTAAAAGTCCAAGTAACTTTCCTGTGGTTTTAGATTTAAAAAAATTACAAATTTAGGGGGGATTTTGTAAATTTAAAAACAACTAATGAGATTTAAAAGAGAGAATATTACTTTACTGGTCTAAACTCACTTAGTTACAATTTTATACAGCCAATTTGTAAAATTTAAGTGTGATATAATAGAAAACATTTCAAACGAAAGGCTACATTACATTTTGTGTAAAATGTAAGAGGTCTATCCTTACATTTTTGAAACTGTTATCTTCTTTGGTTTTGTCTTTTTCCTATAATATTTAGCCGCGGTAGCCAAGTGGTCTAGGCATCGGATCGTGGCTAGCGTGTCATGAGTTCGATCCCAGTACCATTGAAGACCCGCCGTGTAGGGGCGCGATGCACGTAAAATCTGTCGAGAGCTCAAACGTCCTCCCATTGCTGTGGTAGTTAGGAGAGGGGGGTGCCAGCTCAGGTGTCGTCCGCGTCACTTGACCATGGTTCAAAATTACGCGGACCGTCTCCAAAAGCCCTCGTGTAGCTGAATAGTGCGACTTCACTCACTAACTCACTTTCCTATAACATGGTCTTTTCTATCTAAACGCACAGAGTCTATTACGTTTGATCTTTATGACATCATATGAGTTCTTCCAATGCCTTAGAATTTGTTCCCCGTTTGAGGTACGCAACGGCAATATATCTTTGGATTTCTTTTATACTTATATTTCTTCCATAGGTACACAAATTTCTACTTTACCTGACAGATCTTTTACCGATGGAGTAGTCATTTCCTCATCATCAATATAATCTTCTTCAGTTAACTCATCCACATTAGGCTGTACAGTAATTTAATCAGACCATTTCCTTAGAAACATATATTCTAACGCTTTTTCGGCGGAGTGAACCACTTTATGCCGAGACATTCTGGAAGAAATGAAACGGAAAAAAAATTGATATTAGTTACCACTAACGCCCAGTGATCTATTTATAGATCAGCATGTTTAAACTTACATTTTAATAATAAAAACAGTTATTTTTCTAATATAAATAAGCCAGAATAATTTAAGAGGTATTGAAAATGTAAAACTCATGAAAAAAATATAACTTACTTTTAATTTTTTTTTCTGTTGGATACAAAATCGAAAGCTGCAGTTTGAAGCTTCAAAATGGCGGATATCAGACGCTAGCTGCTGGACTGCTGTGAGAAAGAGTGCTTCAAATCTCGTTTGGGGGGGATGGACACATGTGTAAGGAAACCAGCCAATGACAATACGAAGTCATTAAAAGATATCGTTTTCACTGGTAGTTCTGAGTGGGAGGTGATCTATAAACAGATCACTGGGCGGTAACGGGTTAAACATCTGGTACAATCTGTCTCCGGCCATCTACCAAGGACTTGGCATCCATGCGAAGGCGGGTTGAAGCTGTGTTGCGCGCCAAAGGTGGGCCAACTCGTTATTGACAGGTGGTCATAATGTTTGGACTCTTGAGTGTATCTTGATCAAATTTTCAATCTTTAATAAAATACTTTCTATTCATCCATTTAAAGTAGAAAAATTTTCTTTATATTACTTCTTTTATTATATAGCCCCAGCTGAATAGAATACCATCATTGTATCACTCTGCAAGATCTTTACCTTGCCAAGAACTTGAGCCGTAGTGATTTATCCAAACATTTTTCCTTTTGGTAACCATTAGAGATTTTTATCCATTTAAATGGCATTTACTTTAATAGATGTCACGACAGCCAGCCACAATTCCTGGTTGCACGCTACTTGATTCTTAATAAGCGGATCTTTTTTCTTAATTTCCATTCAATCATACTTGAAACCGCCTGGTTCACAGTTTGATAATGCTTGAACCAAGTACACTGCATTCCTACTTAAAATCTACCTACTCGGAACGCCGTGCAAATTTTAATAGTTGTAATAGGTGGTGCATAAAAGAAGAATTTCTCTGCTGAAAGATCCCATTTTCCGTTTCAGTTGGATGGTTGCACGAAGTTCATTGTCGGAAGTAGGGCTAGGCATCCAGAAACTCATTTCCCCTACACCAGTGCTGCCCTACCTTTTTATTGCTATGGACCTTTTTATTGTTATATATTACGCTAATAACAGCTAATGGATGTTTTCCAAATTGATATGAATTTTTCCCTTTTATGCGGTTATTTAAATCTTATGAAATTTCAACGAAAAATTGAAAAAATATAAGCAGAGCTGATTTTTATAATTATAAAATATATTAGAGAATAAATAATACAAAATTTTCAAATGCCAGAATAAATACGGAGATTTAAAATAATTTTAAATAATATAAAATTTTCAAAAGCCAAAATAAATGCGAGTCTTTAAAATAATTTTCTGTTATTCATTTTTTATCTTAAAAATATTAGTATATTTATTTAGTACTCACTATTGTACTGCACAATGATTCTTCAATTAAACGATTCAAATAACAATCAAACAAAAACACTATTTTAAAAATGCACAGTACATACACATTGAACTTTTCGCTAAATCCATTCAATTTCACTTATAAGATATATACAGCACTATACGTCAGCTGATTAGCTACAAAAAAACTGCTATAAGCATGTCGGTGACGCGAACGCACAAGATTTCACCCATCCAAAAAGTGTCTAAGTCGAACAGCACACTGCGCATGCGCCAGTCAGAGCATGTCGGTGACGAGAACCCATAAGATTTTCCCCTACCAAAAAGTGCCCAAAGCCGCTAAAAAAGCTTTTACTTCAATAATTTTTAAAAACTTTCAAGAGGCAAATATTTTTAGTTATAATTAGAGAGAGAAATAAACATGTTTTAAAAAGTTTTTAACGGTTTCACATGATTGCCAATAATACAACAAATTTCATAGGATGCATTTGTTATCGCTGTGACAATGTCACTTAAGTTACAGCTGTGACATTACCAATTAATGTTGCAAAGATTATTCAAGAAAGCCTATTTATCGCCTCTCGAAAGAGTTCTTCGAAAAAAAGTATCATTGAACGATTCTTAATTATTGGTATTTTTAAGTACAACCCTTTCACAACAAATCAAACAATTACGAATCCTACACTACAAAGTAGTCAATTTCCCAAGTCTTCCAACAACTTATTTTCTTCGAATATTTTTCGCTTGATACCCGTGAGGAATAGTTAAAAATTAGTTTCACTCTTAAAATGGTCGCTACTCCACTGTTGTCTGTTATCACTAATCGTTAAAGTGACAATTAGGAAAATTTATATATTTAATTTCTTGACTGAAAGAATTTCTCTCCAAATTTTTAATACTTTGTTCTGAAATAAATCAATTTCTCAGGGCAATGGACCACCACCGGGCCACTTAAAAAGGCCCAGTAGGTCGCAGGTTGAGTATCGCTGCTCCATACGAATTAAAAATACGCGCGAGTCAAATAAAAAGATAAAATATCAGTGCTCGTACAGCGCGCGAGCAAACCGTTTGCCGCCAACTTTATGTAGCCCATACGCCATATGGCTAAACCACTTAAGGGGCTAATTTGTTTACACATATTTCCATTAAAATTATTAAATAAATTGATATCGATATTAATATCAAGTGAATATCCATTTTTTAAATTCATTGCTAAAAGATGATTATTTGATTCTCTATTAGTACATCCAAATTTTTAGAATACATTACTGATTAAAATATATTCAAAATTTTGAAATGCATTATTGATTAAAATATTTTCAGTTAACAATTCGCTTAATAACATTTATATGTTAAGTGCAAGATTTCCAAGAAACCTAAATTAACATACAGAATCACGAAATTCCTCTGTGAAATATCTATGGAAAGTCTAAGATCTGTATACTAAATCTCATTTTCAACCTGGAAGATCCAATTGGTTATCCATTCATTCATTCCGTGTTTAATAGTAGTCTTACGACAAAAGGCTTTCAGATCTTTAGCGATCTGCTTTCTAAGGAATAAATTGCTATTAGAGATTATCAGTCTAAATTCAGTACCTTTATACATAAACGTTCTTAGCAATTTATATTCAAATATATTTAGTTAAACCATTATAATATATTAATTAAACATATTTATAGACTACGGACTCTCTTCTACAAACTTCTTAGAACTATGTAGTTATGAATTGTTTTTACAATTAAATATCAGTCTACCTAGTTTCTTATTATATTTAGAGGTGTTTTTAATAATAATATTGCAATTTTAAAAGAGAATATTTTACGAAATTACTAGAAAAGTTAATTTTATCGAAGGATTTATGCATACATAAATTAAAAACTTTAATATTCTATAATATAACTTTTATTAGAACTTATTTGAATGTCCGTTTCAAATACCAATAATAATAATAAATATAAATATTTACTTATTTCAAACATAACGTATTTAATATGTCCTGAATACAAACTCTCTCAAATCAACTAATTAATTCCATCATTTTCTTCCTGAATATTTCACTGTCTCTGGAGCTTCTATTTTGTGCTTACTACAAAAAGTTTTACAGTTTAATGATTACATATATAAGGTAGTTTGGAGTACTTCTAACAAAGGCTTGTTTGTAAGTGACAGTGATTTATCAATAACTTGGCCTTAGATCGAAATTCACTTTGTTACAATACGTCAATAAATCATTCTGTTCTCCGAGCCATGACTAGAGCGCGTGCACTGTAACAATCGTAGATCATGAGACAGCGAAGTTCGTGCATGTAGTTTGAAAACGGGAGCCAAGTTAAAAGTTCTACTAGACATGCGAAAGATGGTTTGAAGGGTACTGGGCTGGATGTATGACAACCTACTTGAGGTTGTTGGTGTTTGGGGGTTCGAGTAAAGATTTGCCATAAACCAGTTTCAAATTCAGATTTATTATTTCACTAACTTCAATCAAACAACTACAGGTAGGAAATGTACAACGTTACTATTTAGAAGAGCAATCACATGGCTAAAGGATAATATATGAGTATCTACTACACTTAATCTTTGCAACACTTTGGACTTCTATGATATAATTCACCGTAATTCTCTTATTTGTTGTACGACCTCTGATCGTAATCTTTCAACTTAATTTTATAACTTATTCGCATATTAGCAATAATTGGCCAACCAGATACTACTCGTTGACTAACTCCACGTACCTAAATGTCCACGCTTTAATATGCCAACTCATTTGCATGACCCAAGTCTTCTTCTTCGGGAGAAAGTTTTCAATGGAACTTACATTTAAAAAGAAATAAATTTGCCCCAAGAGTATTAGTTGAAAGTTCGTGGATAGACCCGTTACAGATGTTTACCCCAATTGATAAATATAGCGGGGTTAATTATATATATATGTAATGACTCCCTCTAGCCTTCTTTAAATTAACTCCTTTAAAATATTTCTAATCCCTTGGTACAAGACTAAGGTGATAACATTAATCTTAATCTCATTGCTCTCGCGCATTTGCAACCCATCACGACTCCCGTTAGAAAGGAGTCGCACGACCTTCACCGCCAGTGTAAAAACTCAGAGCGCTGGGTGCTCCCTCTCTTTGTCTTTGTGTTCATCATGTAATTTGTAGCTGCAACTTGTTGCTTCTGCTATGTGTTTGTGTGCGTCCATATTAGTTCGTTATTCCAAATATATTGAAACCTTATATGCCTGTGACAATGAATAAAAGAAGATTAAAACCGAATAAGAAGTAGTTACCTATGTATCAAGAAATCCCCACCGACAAATCTACATACGAAGTAACCAACAAGAAATCTGCCTCGACTACGTTATTATATATATACCCTTAATACATTTTCGACAATAGAAAAGTTCTTTATATTTCTGTTTTTAATAGCATACAAGGCAATTTTGCTATTCCATATTATATTTAATCCATAAGAGAAAATGGTACCAAGCAAATCGATGAATGGACTCTCGAACCACAATCTCTTGTGATTGGAAAAACGTATTTATGTAAGGCTTCTATTGATAACCAACGATTAATTAAACACATTGCATTAAATTTTAAACTAAACTTTAATTACAGATAATAATATTTACAAATTATTTACAACTTAAAATGAAATGATTTCGAGACATCTATTCATCCTGTGGTCCGTCTTGTTAGTCTCTCGTCTCTCAAACACGAGGAGTCTTATTCTTCATCGTCTACTGTCTGCAGAGAGAATAACTCCAACAGAGTAGAGGTACTTTATGCATCCTCAGAAATGAGCAAAAACATTCAGAGCAGAGCATCATCTATCGATGAAAGTTGGTTACAGTGACTGGCTCCACTTTTACGCAAACAGCAATGTGTTCTGAAAGACATGTAAATTTAACCCTTTAACTGCCGAGGAAAAGTTACGAATTCTAGTGTCATCGTTTTTTCCCCCCAAAGGCAGCCGTTGTTAAATAGTTTATTAAGGAGGAAGAAAACACATGCTTTTTCACCTAAAAATTGTTTACTTTCAATTTAAAAAAAGAAAGAACAGAAAAGAAAAATATAAAATAATAAAATGAAGATGAAAGTTTTAATCTCTAGAGTTACAATATAATAAAACATGTGACGGATCTATACGCGACTCATACTAACACCTTGGGGATTCTTTTAGGAAAATATTTTTCTCAACCAACTTTTACCGAAGGTAAGAAAACGTCATTATGCAAATTAATTTTATTATATGAATTCTGTATTAGCGAATTTTTAGAGTTAGTGAGTGGATGATCGTGAGTTACTGCAGTGCGGATTTAAGTTTATAAAAGTGTGCAGTGAAGATTTCCCAGTGAGGATCAGTTGGATCGGATTTGATCCCGTTAGGTAAAAGCATTCAAGGCCTCAACAGCAAGACTTCGATTTTACAATAGTACAGGTATTGTAAGCATTATTTAAATAGAAGTTTGAGGATAACTTGTAGTGCGCGGCGGAGTTGAAATTGAGCTTCTAAAAGTTATTAGTAGGATTAGTATTAGTATTCTAAAGTAGAATTAGTAGAATCAGTTACGGGTACGTAAACATTCTCCCCAGGCTAACTGAACTCATCTTCGCGCTCTTAGTTGATCAACAATCTTAATTGGATTATTATTGTGCTAGCTTGATATTTTGTGACAGTAAAATAATTAGAGTGAATCATCTCGACTGATTATTCAGTTCTCGTTACACATCTAGCCGAGTCCGAGAGTAGACAAGGGGGATTAACGGGAAGTAGGAACAGATACACATTACAAACAAAGTACGAGGGCTGTTCAAAAAGTATCGAGACTGAATTTATTATGCAAAAACATACATACATAAACACGTTTTGAGTCAATCTCCTTTGAAATATGCTCCATTGGCAGTAACACACTTGGCCCAACGATGTTTCCAGTCCTCGAAACATTTCTGGAACTCAGATTTTGGGATGGCCTGAAGCTGCTGTGTCGAATTCTGTTTTATGGTTTCAATGTCCTGAAACCGGTGTCCTTTTAAGGTGTTCTTGATCTTGGGAAAGAGGAAAAATCAGCACCACAGCCTTCACTTGTGCAATCTTGTCCTCATTGCGAGAGGTGGATGGGCGTCCAGAATGGGGATCACTGTTCACTGATTGACGACCCTCCTTGAATCGCCGGAACCACTCGAAAACCCGAGCACGACTCATTGCCTCATCTCCAAATGTTCTTTTCGTCATCTCGTAGGTTTTGGTGCCCATTTTACGGAGCTTAAAGCAAAACTTGATACAGATTCGCTAATCCGTGTTTTCACACATTTTCTTTTTTCGACGAACGCACGCAAACACTCCACGTGAAAGTAGTCAGTGTGACTGAACGGCGAGCTGTACAGACCTGCCGAATTTTGTGAGACAAGGTGAAATATGCGCGTGCATGATGCGCACAGTCCCTCCGCTGGGGGTTTTCTCGAATAAATAGAATAAATTCAGTATCGATACTTTCTGAACAGCCTTCGTATATTTATGTGTTCTGTGATATATCCTAACAAATGAATGAACACATAAAGCTGTATCGCCTTCATTGCATTTGCACAAAAAATTAAGAGCCTCCTATTACACACGATAAGCAAAAAGGACAGCTAATCAAAGATAGAAACTTAAAAGAAAAAACATGAAATGCTTAACTATGAATTTCATCGTTCCTGAAGATACCCTCTTTAAAATACTTTCCCCACCCCTGCTCCAAAACAGGTAAATTCTTTATACTGTAAATGACACTGTTAATGTCATTTTATTGTATTCCAAAGTCGTGGTACTAGATAGCAGCAAAATACAAAAAGTATTTCTTTGGAAAGACGAGTATGTACGTCCTGGGCACTAAATGCACCAGTTCAGCGGGACGTGTATACACGCCAGCAACCTTTAAGGGGTTAATTATATAATTTTAAAATTTTTACAGGTATTTTATTGTTATCTTAGTATTTTGCGTCTGATCTGTTTTGATTTAGGTTGATGTTAATTGTCCTGTATGTATGGCCCATACATCTGAAATGTTGTAAGCCCCCGTATATGCACAGTTAAAAAAAGTTTTGCTAAATGGGAAATTAGAAACTGTCAGATTGCTCCGTAATCCTCACACTACAAGTCTTCCATCTCTTACTACGATGAAATTTAAATCTCAAGTTTCACTGATTGGAATTTTAAAAGATATCATTTGCTTAGGTCTTTTGTAAAGTGACATCATATTATCTGTATTCTCTACCGTTTTATCTCTTGTATGGTCTCCACCTTGATGTACAAGAGAAACTTGTAATAAATATCGTGTTCCAAAAACTGAAGTTTCTTAATAATGAGTGTAATAAAATCCAGAACCAGAAAAACATCCATAACTAAATAAACATATTTTATGTTTTATAAAAAAAATCCTTATTTTCTTATGCTGATTCTAAATGTTTTTGCTCACATTGCCATCTCTCAGTATTCTTTCTACTAATTAAAAAATATTTAACCCTTTCGGGACGAAGGACGCAAATGCGTGCGTACCTCCAGGGCCGGAGGTTACCATCACGAGTGTCACTCACAGGCCGGAGAGTTTTGCGTAGTTAAGCCTAAATCCATAAAAATACCGAAATATAAACGCGTTGTTCAATATTATTCTGCATATTATACGAACGGTATATGTTTCAAATATTTCGTATTAATATACTTTATTTACTTCAGTCTCTTTTTGTTTAAGTACGTTTTTAAACATTTTATCGTAAGCGTTTGTAAAAGTCGACCTTGTAAAAAAAGTAAGGAAAAAAAGACAAATTTTGTCTATTAGATCTAATTATCCATAAAAAACAAGACTGAAAACCCAAATCAAATGCTTTAGCGAAAATAAATCTCTCATCTTCACTATAAACAAAAACATTCAAGACAACTATAAACATTTCAAGAGCAGTCGTAAAGCACTCAATTCGGAAACATTCTTTTCCCCTTATGTTTATAAAACAAAAACCACGTGTAAGTGAGTAATATTTCTCTCATTTCGAGTAGAATGTAAGATCTCCATGTATCTCAAATCTTATGGACATAGAATGACATCTATTGCCAAAAAACTGAGCTTAAAAAACGTTCCAGATCCCTGGCGCACCAGTGAGTCGCTAGGGCTGTGAGGAAGAAGTACGCTGACGCAGATACGCGACACTCGTCTCCTAGTGGTGTTTCGTGCTGGCTCGCGGGCGCGACGTTCGTTCCGAAGTAGTTAACAAAGGAGTAGAGAGAAAAAAGAGGAAAAAGTAAATGCCTGACGATAGCACACATATAATTACATAGCAAAATATGTTTAACGCGAAAACGCTTAAGAAGAAATAATGCAACTGCCCCGATAAACTACTGTGTATTTTCATGCACTATTTTCTCTTGACACGAAACGAAAATCGCTTAACACGAAAATATTTCCTTTTGTGAATGAACAAAATATGCAAAACACTAGCGACGCAGGCGAGATTTTAAAGGAGTTGGGAATGAAAGAGAGGTGGTTTCATATGTTTTGCACAAAGGAGTATTTGACTTTTAAATACCCTCAGAATAGCATTTGAAACGAGCAAATTTGGTTTATCTTAGCTACTTTTACTCATCACCCCTACAAACGACACTCAAAAATCATCTTTGTCGTGGCAACCAATAGGCTAGTGGCGTGCACCGAGGCCCTTAAGCTCAGGGGGACCCTCGGGGCCCTGACCACCAAGCAAGCCGAACATGTAATAATTTCTCCCACATTTAAGATATAAATATAAAACTTTGCAAAACATAACTATAATCACAACGGAATTCAGTTAAAAGTAATTTCGAACTATAGGAAATTCCCCCTAAATCATTTACTTTGTTTGTATAGTGTTGCAAACTTTACTTATTGAAAAATTTATGCTATTCTATAATGTTTTCACTTTATATCTGTTACTTGAAAATAAACTTCAAATTCCATGAAAATTTTTACCATACATCTTAACAAATCTACACAGGAAGCTATTTCTTCTTGTCAATGTATTTTTAATAACAATATGGCTCATAATAAGCTATTTTCCATTTTCTGTATTTGGCAATCTAATATCTGCAATAAACTGATTTAACTTTGCCCCCCTCCCCTTTCTTTGTTCTCTCCATATGTGTTTTTTTCTTATTTTTTTTTTTAAATTATAGCTTTTTCTTGTTTATGCACATTTTTTGTATCATTTCCTGTCTATCACGTGTCAAATCGAAACAGGGTAATCACAAAAGTTCACACAAAACAACTCATGCACATACACATAAGTAGTATGTAGCTTTGCTTTCCTATGTTCTGCAGAGCACGATAAAGGGCAGATCTTAAAGGAAGCTTTGTATATTTAAAAAAATACTAATGTATTTTTACTTTACAAAACCCAACCAAGATAGAGATATCGGTGTTTTTTTTGGCACAAAGGACTTTGGATACTTAGCTACGCTACTGAAACCATGTTATCATTTGGCTATGGAATTCGGTGGCGAGTAAATCGCAGTGTAAATAAAAATCAATACATGTATAGTTCGAGTTTTTTTCTATCTAAAAAAATTTACGAGCACATTTAGAATGAATTCAGAGGGGAAACAAACACATATTTTGCTTAAAACGAAGATGGAGCTTCTTAAAGCTGTTGATCAAAAACTTAAGAGGAAAATGTAGATCTGTAAAGATTTTGGTATTGTTAAATTTACATTAAATTTCATCAAGTTCTTAAGAATATTTTGTTTCATTGATTTTTATTAAATCATGCATATATACATATCTTTGTAAATAAAATGTTCTCTAATAAACTTAATTTTGTTAAATATATTGTTTTTGTACTATCATTTAACACGAAAAAATATCTCAGCCATCTCAGTTTCGTGTTTAAAGATTTTTACTGTATTGTACCATCGAGCAATGACAAAACTGAGATTAGCTCAAATTATTAGTTATAAACTTAATCTTAGTTCTTGTTGTTGTCGTGTCCTTTCCACAGGGGAGGAATGAAAGTTGACATTGCCTGTGAGACAGGTTGGACTTCTTAACGATAGATGGCGACACCACCTATCTCCACCTCCACAATTTTGGCAAGGAACTGGAGGGGAGGGAAATATTCTCCAGCCCCCTGCACTCGTGGTTTCTGTTGCGACAGCCCACAAGACTTTCGGACCCACTGATTTAACGAGCTCGTACTCTGTCTATACTCGGTGGTATTTAGTGGCATAAGGCATCGAACCCAGGCCCTCAGGTCTGGAGTCCGATGTTCTAACCACTAGGCTACCCATGGCCCTGTTCTTAGTTAAATTACATTAAATGTTTATAACATTTGAAAAGATACCAAAACATGTATCATAACAATCTCAGTAATCTCTATAATTATCGAGAAATATAAAATAAGAGTATTTTTCTAGTAATCCTAAATCCACTTGCAGACCCAGATCGCTAAATTCACAGATACCAAGAGAAACGACAGTAAATATCTTTATATTGCAATCCAAATAAACATTAAAAAGATAAAATGTAACAAAAAGATATATATATATATATATATATATATCGGGAGAACTACAAGTTTTTTTTAACTTTAAAAATTCACAAAAAAAGGAATATAAATGATGATAAAGAAGTGCTGTTTGCAAGAAAGAGCTCAAAACGAATTCGGAACTTTTTTAGCAGTAGAAATATTTTTAGTCGAACTCGCCCTAAATCTAAGAGGTGTGTGATCTGTGTTAAACTTCTTGCAGATTGACGAACTTCCATACCATGCCTATCCAGTAAAACGATTCCAATTGTCCACCTCTAGTGAAGACAGAGTGATTGTTCAAGGTTACAAGATATGACCGCCTTAATTGTGTCGGACAATGTTTGGAGGTACATTGAACAATTGTTATTGCGAGCATAAATTAATGCAGCTGACTGTTGTCCTATGCATTGTATTTCGGATTGTCTGAGCGCCCTGTACCGGGGGTATTTTTAAACAAAAAATGTTATTGCCATTAAAAGGAATCCGACGTTCTTGTGATCCGTTTCTTGCAAAACACATTTCTTCATCCACCATTTCTTCCATTTTTATGAGTTTTTACACACACACACACACACACACACACATATATATATATATACTGGCTTCAGTCCTGCTAGTAAATAAAGGTAGTCGACATATTCAACTGTCAGTGCTTTATAATCGTTCATGCATCACCATCCCAACATGGTGACGCCTTGGCACCTAATCGGATAGAACAAAAGACACCAGCAGCAAGGAGTCACCAGCCTCTCTTTTCAATTAATCCTTTATCTATATCAGTCTTATCTCTTATCTATATCTCTACCTTAAATAATCCTATTCAATCTAAAATTCCTACGTGGTAGTTAAGAGTTTGCTCTATTTTTATTTATATTTCAATTAATTTTTGTGTTTTAACTTTCCAGACCTGACATATATGTATATATATAACCTAATGCAGTAAACTGTACAGATGAATAAAAATTTAAGAAGATTCAAAAAACGAGGATAAAATGCAATTCAAGCAGTTAACTTTCATTGAAACTGACTAAGTTTATTTTAATTTTGTTCTAAAATCGTTTTTCAACAAAAACGATATTGAACCGTTTTATTTATCAATATAATAACCTAAAAAAACTTATAAACAGTGAAGCCGTTTTATTTGTGAATAGAATGACCTAAAATATTAAAGTAAAATATAGTAGGGTTTGAAATGTGGTTTAATGTACTCGGATAGGAAAATTGAAATGTCTCTACTATTACTGATATAATCCAACGTCTACAATAGTTATGTAGCAACATCAATTCCACATTTCTCTCTTTGCTCAAATATTTACCACTTACCTCAAATACATTGTGTTCTTGAAATGGAAACTTTCGACAAAATATATACTTTCCATTTTTACCGTTACGATTCCTGAATTCTCAATAATTCTACGCTCTCGTTTTCCTGTTTGCAAAGAACTACTTGGGATTCGATTTTTATTTCGAAATATCTTCATAACAAAGAACTGTGTTGCCAATCTGCAAAAAAGAAGTTTCGTTTTCAATATCGTTTGATAAATTTTTCGATATATTTTCTGCATTCTGTTCTGTTGGGAACGAGTGATTTTTATCTTCAATAGTATCATGAGATAGAAAACCATTGACACAGGAAAGATGTATGATCTTCAGTGTGTGAGGAAAATGGTAAAATAAAATTGAAATTTTGGAATACAGAAAAAGGTTTTTTTTTCCTACGGAATAAAAAAGTGTTTGCACTCGAAATTGGTTTTTTATTGATCTAACTTAGCTGAATAATCTTCTTATACTACAAGTCTTATCAAATTTGACTTTATATATGCCGACAAATAAATTCGAAAAAAATTAAAATAAACGCATTCATTCCCTCAATCGTATATATTTCATTTCATACCTTTATTGAAGAATTTTTTGATATATATTTTATTAGTTTTACACGGTAGTATAATTTTTTTGTTTAGTAGCTAATGATTCAACAAAAATGATAGATGAATATAAAGCAAACAGAATAATTTAACGAAATTTATAAAAAAAGAAAAATTTCTTTAATTTGGTAAAAAGTGTAAATTGTTTTCTTGTTAATTTAGTTTTATATTCTGAATGCTGTTTTTACTACAAGAAATTTGTCAACAAGTATCAATGCAAATGTACTCTATAGTTTAATCATTTACAGTGCTTTGTATTAAAATTTACATTTTTTCCCTTTGAAGTGTATTTAATTCTGGTGCCTTCCTTGAAAGCAAACATGAAGGAATGCATCAAATATTTCACAATAAAATGATTGCACAACCTAATTTCTGAAACTTCTTTCATAAAATAATTTAAGAATATTAACTAACTTAATAGTAAAATCAAGAACATATTAATATTGATTTTAAATATTCATTCACATTATTTTGTGTGTTATGTTTACGCAACATCTTAAAGTCACCACAACAATGAACAATGTTAGGAGTTACGTGATCAACACGATTAGGTAGAGTAAAATTCTGATTCTGCCAAAAACTACGATAAAAAAAGGGAAGAGAAAAATAAATTGGAAATAATTCTCTTATACTGGAATGGGACTATAGTCAACACATTCCATAGCATCTGACTCAACTCTGGATTATGAAGCATGTGTCCAATGGTCACTGTAGGATTGAAACGATGATAAAAACAATTCGATTAATTGATTTTAACTTTTAAAACAATAATATAAGTAAAACAATTATACATAAACAGTGAGATTTACGGAGAATTTTCTATTGTTTATACGTCATTCAATTTAGACATAGGAATGTATATTACATATCCAAATGGGTATTTTTTTGTCAATATTCACATTTACAACTCATAAACGAGACCAATTAAGCATCTTATACAATTTTTAAAGTAATGCAAGAAAAAAAACAAAACGTCAAAAACCGAGATTTCAAAGTTTTTGCTTGAATTTTCTTAGAATATTCAAGATAAATCATGTTTCATTTAAAATACTTGAACATCCAGGAAACATGATAAATACTGCTACATGTGTAACATATTACATAAGCGACATATAATGCATTGAATTAGATGGGATACGTTTGCTTCGCAAATAAAAAATAAATCTGTTCAGAGTTAGACGGTCTCTAACAAATATAAAGAGATTTTCTTTAAGAATAAGTTATTCATCCATCTCATTAGTTTATCTGCTAATGTATCACAACAATGCACAACTTTTGAAGAAAGAGACGTTCATTTTTTACCGTAACATGGCTTTAGGTCTCTCATATTGCTTCAACTCAAAAAAGCGTAGGTGCTATCTAAGAAAATATTGCATTGATACAGTAATCAAACTTTGATATTGCTTCCTTTTTTATTTTATTTATTTATTTGTTTTTTTATGTTGTGCGGGTTCAGATGTTGTGTGCGGTGTTAATATGTTCCAACTGGGAGCTAAGACTAATTCTTGAATTTACGCTTTTGAACTAGTAAGAAATGATCAAACGATTACATTGTATTACAAAACACGAGTCTCAGGTCAAATTTGTTCCTCGAAACCACAGTTTAAAGGATTTCAAGCATGCTTGTGAAATGGTAACATGCAAACTGAAAATATAATTTAGTGAATTTCTGATTTTTTAATAAAATTTCACATAAAAAGGCAAGACTCATCACTATATAAAGGTTGATTGAAAATTAGTGAGGCGAATTTTAAAAGCATATATCTATTGTATTTGTGGTAATTTTTATTGATTTACTGTCACTTATATTTTAAAAATAAAAATTTTCACTTATCAATCTAGCTATTTTTATTAGTGGGAGTAAATTATGATTTCAAAATTAGACCCTCAAACCTGAAACGAAAATTTAAAGCTTTTGAGGGATGGTTGCTCAAATTTTGTAATAAATAAAACATTTAAAAATCAGAAAAATACGCTTTTCTAATGGTTTACTATCTAAACTTCGAACAGAAATATAATTTGGCAGGCAATCAGAACCTCTAGGAAAAAATGTGGACGAAAGGAAGTCCTAGAAGAAAAAGAGAAAAAAAGCACAAAAGGCTTATCGTTGTAGAAATTCCAATGCCTCAAAGTACTTTAGCAAAGAAACTACAGGTATCGCAATCGGCAATTTGTCCTCAGATTAAGAAAATTGGGGAGAAAAAATAAGCGAAAAGAAAAATTTCCTAGCCTCTGTATTTATGTTCCGCAAAGGTACATACAAAACATGGTTAGCTTCGGATGAAACACTGTCTTTAACAATTGACAAAACGAAGATACAATTTATTTCACTCAAAAAAAGTCGCATAGATGCAGCTGTTTTGCGAAAGGCAAGTTGGCCGTTAGGTGTTATGGTATGGTTGGAAATGTCCTCTCAAGGCTTAAGAAAACACTTTTTTGTAGAACCAAAGGACAAAATTGATGCTAAATATTATCAGAATAAGTTTTTAAACTCTTGGTCGAAGAAAGTAGACATCTTTAACCTCATGGAAACTTTGTTTTTATCCCAAGATTCTGCACCAAGTCATACAGCAAAATCAACTATAAAATGGCTAAAAGATAAAAAGAAACAAATTTTCTTCCTGCTGAGAATTGGCTACTACCATCTACTGACTGTGTTCTTTGAGATTATTTTTTATGAGGATAAAGTAAGAACACTTCAAGGTCTTCAAAATGCAATCAAAGAGGTAGTTTGGAAAAAAAATACCCCCAAAATGGTCAAAAAAACTCTTTTGGTTTGGCCAAAACATTTACATATTTACTGTTCTGAAGGAAACCACATTGAAAATTTCATGTAAATAACTTAATTCAATAAAAATTGGTGATGCTCTGAATTGGGTCACATTTTTTTAATCAGCCGGTAATTTGTTTAAGAATTAATAAATCTCAATGTGATTTTCAATGTTACATAAATTCAATAAATAGACTACGTAGACAATTGTTAAACATAAAATTGTTAAAAAAATATGATACTTGCTTCGAGATGCGACAAAAAACATACCTATTTTTGCAGCATACATTTTAAATTAATTTTTTTGTGTGCATATCTTAGAATTCTTTTCGATAAATAATTACCAAAATATTTACAAGTGTGATTTTTCATTATGCAACACGTATACTATTTTAATATATATATATACAGGATGTCCAGCCTTAATGTGACCCAATAGCTAATTCCCGAACCATTCGGTTTAGACATGTGCTTCCAATTTGAAAAATGTTTTAAAAAAGGTACGGAATGTTTTTCGTGCTTTTCGAACCAAAAAGCCTATTTAGAAAAAAATTAAAAAAATTAAATTTTATACGGTCCCCAGGTCCTATCACTTATATTTAGGAAAAGATGCAGTACACAAAAACAAAGTAAACACAAAAAGTTTCATTTTATTACGATACAAACTGACCGAGTTATGCCTACATAAAATTGAAGCATCTGAATTGCTCAGAAAAGGGGGTCGTATAAACATTGAGTTTAGAGAACAGTAATTCACTATCTACAGAAAGAGCAAAAGAAAAACATCATAGTAATATTGAAACATCGTTTTAAACATCATAAATTGACAATTTGTATTGCTGTATGGCAAACAATAAAAGTTAAATTAAAGAAATACAACTTGTACCGAAAAGATTATAAAACAACTTATTTTAACAAATAGCAGCAAAAGAATACAGGATTTGCCATTCAAAGTATAGCATTATGTAGAATGATGCGCCAATCATGAATCAGGGGCTTTATTACATCAGAATGGCCAAATTAACTTAAATAATGTTCAAAATGACTGCCTTCCGCAGAAATGTAATATCGAGCCCGCGTCAGAAACTCCGCCTGTAGCTTCTGCAACATAGTTGGTGTCACAGACCTGCATGTCATGTTGATTCGATTGAGTAAATCGGATTTACTCGTGGATTCACGTTCGTACACTTTGCTTTTTAGGAAGCCCTAGAGAAAGAAATACAGAGGATTTAGGAAACTTCATCTTCTAAAAAATTGGTATAATGGTCCAGATAAAATTTCCGTGTATGATTCTGATGTTAAAGGTCCATCGAAATACATTGGGCCAATTAAGGTGCTCTTCCATATTCCGCACCACACATTCACGGACCAACGCACTTGGTGGTGATTCGGTCGTATTAGATGTGGGTTTTCGAGGGACCAATAATGCGTATTCTGCGTATTAAGTGCCTTACTTCGAGAACTGGCATTCATTCGACCACAAAACTTCATTAAAAAAATCTGGATTTTCATCCAGTGTGTTTAACACGAAATTGCAAAAATCAAAACGACGCTCCTGGTCTCTGGGCATTAATTCCCACGCCAGGACTGGACGATAAGGATATGCACCGTACGTATATAATATGTTCCACACCGTCGATTTTGAATAGGAACAAGCCTTGCTAATATCCCGGACACTACTTTCAGGATGACCCAGGGCATATCCTAGAACATCCTCAGCGAGTATCCGCTAGCTTGAAGGTTTGGCACGAAACAAAAGAATACGTCCATGACTACTCCCAGTTTTATACAAGCGTTCAACAGCAATTGTACAATAATATGGATGTATTCGACTGGGAAATTTAATTGCATAAAGTCTTGCCGCCTCTCTCTTATTTCAATTACACCATACAACAGTACCATTTCGTAATATTCTTCATTTGTGTATACATCTCGTTCTCCCGTACTAGAATTCGTAATATTGCAATTGTTAGCGACTACACAACAGATTTTTATAATCACCATGATCAGTACTGCAGCAAATAACCCTATTTTTTTAACTGCTTTTGAAATGTTTTCTTCGTCCAAAATATTTTATTTTGTCTATATTTTACACGTACAGAATAAATTTTATTTCTTAAGTACTCAATTATTGTATTATTAACGTAATTTATGTACTTTTAAATTTAAAAACGATTTACGTAAGAGTGACGTGCAAGAGCGAAATTTTCCTGGCAGAGTTACAATTAATTTCACTTTGGAGACGTTCCTTAACTAGCTTCTTGAAAACGGCCGAGAAAATTGAGGAAATATACGATTTTCAAAGTTCCATAACTCGGCCAGTTTTTATCGCAATAAATGAAACGTTTTGTGTTTACTTTGCTTTTGTGTACTGCATCTTTTCCTAAACATAAGTGATAAGACCTGGGGACCGTATAAAAATTTAATTTTGTAATCTTTTTCTAAATAGGCTTTTTGGTTCGAAAAGCATGTAAAAACATCACTTACCTTTTTTAAAACATTTTTCAAATTGGAAGTACATTTCTAAACCGAATGGTTCGGGAATTAGCTATTGGGTCACATTAAGGCTAGACACCCTGTATATGTATATATATATATATATATATCATCGGTCTTTCAAACTAGGTTTTAATTGCTAAAGAAGTGATTTCTAATAATAAAAAATTCAGAAAATATAAACGAAACAAAAAATCACCAAACAGTATGCTGTTTTAACATACACATAAAAGTATTATAGGCGATCGAAAAACATTTCGATTTCATTAACTTTTTTGCTATTGATAAATGTCTCATTATAGTATTGTAGACTATTTCAAATTAGTAATGTCAGATGGCGCAGCAAGAGCTTGTGTAATAGTTTTTGGGAATATGTAAGCGGGGGAGATTGTAATGTTCAGAAATAAGCAGAGACGTACAAATGCTGTACAAAAGTATAAAAAAAAGAGCCGATTATAAATATATTGTTTTTATTTTCGCATATTTTCTTCCTTTACGAAAAAAAACGTTGGACTAAACTGCTAATATGTATTAAAAGTTAACAGCATTTTTTCCTTTCATAAATTTGACCTTTTTTTTTTTTCTGTTCTATGTTTTCTTCTATGTAGCATTGTGTAACTAGGTGTTGCACAAATATAAATATTTACTAAAAGAGATCATTTTAAATTGATGCTCTAGCTGATTTAATTTTTACAGGTAAATTCCACGATACTGACTTCATGTATTCTCTAACTTCAAAAAGTATTCAACTAAATAATGCAAAACTTTTATTCTCTGATTAAGTTATTTTGCTAAATAGTAATGTTAATATTAAATTCCATATTTGAAACCTTGTTAATTTGCGAATCAAATAATAGAACTTTGTATAGCTAGTTTTTAGCATTTTAATTAGTTTAACATGTTTAGCATTTTTGCTATGGAACTACTCAGTTTATTTAAATTAAATTTAGACTCTTTTTAATTAATATATTAGATAGTATGATAGATAGATATAATGTTTTTCTCATTTCCAATTTCTTTATTAGACATCATTTCTTAAAAGAGAAAGAAAGAGTCTGGATTTATTTTAAATCATTTGTTGTTGCGAATCCTCCAGTGTCTGATGAAGTCAGACAAGATCAATTAAATCATTGACTCTCAAAAAGTCCAGCACAAGATGGGGATCCGTGTAGATATCTTTGCTTGTAAGATCCATAAAACGCATTATGTGCTCCGGGGAAGCCTGTTACTCTTGACATCTTGCACAGATGGGGAAGATCTTCTTGTTCTTTGAGAATGAAAGGCACTTGAGGTGGCCAATAGCAGGACAAGAAAGTGTAGTCTGGGAGCATCTGTCACACTTGAGTGCTAGAGCCAGTCCAGATCTATTACTCGCTTACCAATGGTGAGTGGGAGGCGCCCTCCACTCCACCAAATTTTGAGATTTTTTCAACGAGTATAATTCCAGATAGGTAAGGGTGGATATAGAGGGAGTTGGAAGATTACAACCCTCTTTTGCTAGTTTGTCCGCCATTTCATTGCTTTAAATATGTTATACATTTTTGGAATCAGCCTTAAATTTACTTTTTTTAAATATAAAAATCAAAAAAGCGATTTTCCGAAGGTGAAAAACGTTTTGGTTTAGATAGAATAAGTTTTTATTTTTCAAAAATTTTGTTAATATCCAGGGTCATTTTTAGTCTGCATATAAAAAGTAGTTATTTATATAACATTATATTTTTTAAAAAATTTACAGTTATAAGGATCTAAAAAAGCATTGCTTTGTCGTATTCGGTAGATCTTGTAGATACTTTGATAATGCTCTGTCATAATTTTTAACAATGTAATGAACTCCTAAAAATAAACATTGTACTTTAAATAAAAAATTGAAATTTTTTATTTCGTTTTACTTTTTGAGTAATTTTTAACGTTAAATTTTTGTCAAGTTTTCTTTTTTTTTTATCAAGTAAAGGATTTTCATAGCGAAAGAGAGAAAAAAACGGTGAAGAAGAATGCCTGCATTTTCTCTTAGCTTTAAAACTCAGGAAATGTTTCTCCAAAATAACACAACATTCCGAAATTAATGTTTAGAAAGTTGTTTTAAATATCCTTTATATTTTATACATCTAATACATATATATATTAAAAGGAGATAGCTAAGAAAAGAGACGGCAGTTAATCATTAAAACTCATGTCTAAAGTATAAATGAACTATAAAAACAGCATAAAAAATAGTTTTCCATTTCGTGCCAGAAGGACTTTTACAGGCTTTGAATAATTTGTGTTGTCTCTGAAATCCATATCACGGATTTCACATTCTTTTACCTTATTTCGAGAAGAAAAAAACTTTTAATGTTCTTGACCTGAGGAACACGATGTTTTTAGCATTTTTTAAAATCATTTCTGTCTTTTCTCATCAGTCTACGTGACATAAGGAAATATATACCAGAATCCCACTAGCACGGAGTTGGTAAAATGGATTTCATAAATTATGCATTTACTTTCTGTCTATTGTAATTCATGCAGCGAGATAAAATAAGACGACGGTTTTTGATTTTAGATATCACTTTGAATAATTGAAAATAATAGAGAATCCAAGAGAATGTATATTTTGTTTATGTTAATTCATTATTTCTAGAATTTGAATATTTTACTTCTTCATAGTACGTTCAATGGCAGACTCATGCACAGTACGATAAGCTTTCTAATACTATAAAATCGGAAGAAAACTTCAAATCCATATTATTTTACGTGTAAGTTATCATTTTCAAGTTGAAAAATAAACAAATGTTATTATTATTTTTTACAGTCGTAATAAGAACATTGTATACATAAATGAATGATATCATTTAAATTATATATTTTGCAGTTAAGATTAGTTTTTCTGTTTAAAATAATGTGGTGCTTTTTGTTCAGCACTTATTTGGAAACATCTCCAATATACGTAATGTATTAATCAGAATTTGTATTGATACTATTGGGTTGGTGCATAACTATCAAGAGTTTCATTGACATTAAGTATAGCAATTTAAATAAAAATTTACAATATTTTATAAATTTTGTAATGAAAATATCCTTTTACTTTTAGGTTATAAAATCGAGTGTCGATAACCACATTCATATTCGTCATATTGTGTTGTACTACTTTGTGATAGAGCGGGAAGCAGCGCAGTTATTTCGTGATCTTACCCAACTTTTCGTTAAGGATACAATCAACAAAAGTCTATGCGGGGAATGGTTAATCCATTTCAAATCTGGTGACACTAGCTTGGAAGTCAAGTCGGAAAGACGGCGACCATCGAATTTTGACGACCAGGTAATTTTGGTAACCGTGGAAGGGGACGAAAGCTGGACAACTCGAATTCTGGCCATCAACTCCAATGTAGACCATTCAAACATCATCCATTGTCTCAAAAACATGGGAATGTATGAAAATTGGCTTTATGGGTCTTCCACGAACTCAGCGATAACAACAATTGCGAAAACGTCCGAATTTTTACCAATTTTCTTCAAGGAAATGAACGGAGTCTGTTTCTGTAGAACTTTGTCACTGGGGATGAATAAGAGCTTCTCTTCAAAAACCTCAAAAGAAAGAAGGTCTGCGTTTCGGTAGGAATTTCACCAAATGAAATAATGAAGCTCGTGTGCCCTGTAAGAAGGCAATGGGGTGTGTTGGATGCAACATAGGAGGAATCATTCATAGGGAAATTGCCCGTCTCCCATGCAAATGGAAAGCAATTATTGAAGTAAATCGTAACTACGCTTCAGAATAATCATTTGAAATTGTTACTGTTGAATTTTTATGTTTTATTTTTCAGAATAAATAGTATTTCAGAACGCCGGATAATCTCACTCCTACCAACCCAATGTAAGCATTAAAAAATAACAAAAATAACACAATTTGTGATGAGGCTGTAAGATAATATTATAAGTGTGAAATGAAGAAAAATAAGATATAATAAAAATTAACACGCTCTTCAATGGCACTAGGGTATGAAGTCACGACACGTCTGCCACGAATAGGTAACCATGACCACTAGGCTTTCAGAGCAAACGCAAAAGACAATTTAAATATAAATAGATGTATGTAATAGGTGTGCAAAATATAATACTTTTATGTTTTCTTCCGGAATGTAATGCCTTGCAAAAAAATTTTACTCTGAAAAAATCTAGATTTTATATTTTAATGTCATAATAGAAAAATTGGTATAATTTTTAAATATTTATGTGCAGTAACATTTGTTGTAGTTTTATTTTAAAATTCATGCTAACAAAATGAATATTTATTTATATATCTATCAAATGAATCTGAGATTCTGTGGCCTAATTGTTTTTTATCCCAAGAAATAGTATTTTCATAAACACATTAGCTCTCCTTTTTCTCTTTAATTACAACCACTTCTTTCCCAAAGGAATTTTTTTAAATCCGAGTAATCTTTGAAATTTTCTTTTTGCTTAACAGCTACAAATTTGAAAAATGCATTTTTGTTGTGCTTTAATAAAAGGATCTGAGAGTATTTTAGTTTTTGATATTAAATTCAAAAAATATCCTTCCCTCTCTCGAAAATAAAATCGCAAAACAAATTTCAATATAACATTTTTGGAGTTAACTCCAGAATCAATTTTCATACAAAGCCCCTGGTATGGAAATTTTAAAAGGAGGGAAATTTGTACAAGCGTTACGCTGTGTTCTGCGCATGCGCCAAATCTATTTTTCGTCGGTTTTAAAATTGCAATCCTTCTCTACTTGTCGAAATAAGACAAGAAAATAATGACAGATTTGAAAAGATATAATTTATTTTGCCGCGATATTGTATTTTTTTTTGGTACAAAATAACGTTATTTTGCCTTTTTTACGATTTCTTTCAAAAATGATTCAATATCTATATGTTTTTATAAAAATAATTTTTCAATGGTTCTGCACGAATACTTTATCATTGTAATAAATTCAATTTTTTACTAAAAAATTTCATTCTTTGGTCTCTTAGAATCAGTAATTTAAAATATTAAATCCTGAAAACTGTTTTTACAATTTTTCAGAAAATACTCAATATTCTAATCAAATATTTAATAACTTCGCCATTTATAAAAATTATCACACGAAATTTTTGTTTCCGTGTGTCAAACGTTAGTATCCGTGTTTTGTCTAAAGTTTGAAAAAAATCCTGAAAAATTACGGGTTTTAAAAAAGTTTTTGTGTTTTTTTATCTAATACCCTTTCTACAAGAATTCATTTATGCAGTTTTTTGTTTTGCTTTTTTCGTTTAAAATTTATATACTGTTGTTTATTATCTATGTGTGAAATTTGGAAAGTATAGCTTAAAATTTAAGCCCTCGAAAAAATTAAACTTTTAAATGATTTGCAAACTACGTTTACTGTCGCTTAGCTTACTGGCGTCATTGGCGTCTAAAACAGGTTTTCGAGCCAAATAATTTTTTTCTCGAGTTATGTCTTATACTCAGTTCCATCATAACTTGGCATTCCAAATCACATACGCTGCTTGGTTACACTGGAAGAAGAGGTTGACTATAACAAAGGAAAATCACCAAAATTTGGCGAGTAAAAATAAATGCTCATGAAAAATTTATTTCTGTTATCTTTAATTCCATAAGTTCTTTTACTACATCTGTTAATAAAAGAAAAATTTCTATAATGTTTGTAACAATTTTAATCTCTTTTACTTCTTTAGCATAATTTTAAATATGTTTATAATAATATAAAAATTATTTACAATACAAGTAAATGTCGCTTTTGTATGTTATCTTAAGATATAATGAAGCATAAAATAGAATTTTGTACCTCATTTAAAAAAGTTGTCAGTATTAAAGTTTATTATATTTTGTAAAATTATAGTTAACTTAAAAAACAGTTCGATGTACATTTGAAAAATTACGATATTGACATAATATGCAAAATTGAATTCACAGATATATTCCGTTTAATAAGCATAACTTTTAAGGAAAAGTGATCGATTTAAAACTGTTATTTAAAACAATAATAATTATTCTTTATTTTGAAATTTAGCCTTATATTTACTCTAAAAAGGTGCCACTAATTATTATCCTTTTTAGGACATTTGATCTTTTATTGTTTGTTTTTTCGCAGCTTTCAATAAACTAGATTAGATTTTTGTTCTATTGCCATTTTTAAACAAACGGTTCATTGCTTAAAAAGTGGAAAATGATATTAATAATCAATTTTGAAATTTTAAATACCAAGAAGGAAACTATTATTATAAAATAATGAATATGATTGTTTTTATAATACATTTTACATCGGATACGTTTCCATTTTTCTATAAAAATTTTATCCGTTTTTCAACCATTCTTTTAATTTATGAGGTACGGAAAGAGGCAATGGAAAGAACCAAATGTTGAAACGTTTCTATCATTTTGAATGTTTTTCTTTATAGTGAATGTACATAATGAAGATTTGAGTTTCATTTTATAATTTTAAATTTAATCAGTATTTGTTGTTTTATGTATATATATATATATAAAATAACAGCTGAGCTTTAGCATATACGGCAGGCGATTCTAAACTACTGAAAAAACAATATTATGTACTTCCACAATCATTCTTGGAGGCGATTTCAGTATTGATTTCGATAAAAGATTGAGATTGGTACAATTTTTAAAATCAGAGCTTAGTTTGAATTTTGTCTCTGGTAGAGAGAGCCTGGGGATAATAGGTATGGTACAACCATTGATGTGATGTTTTCACTATTCGCAAATCTTGTATCTACCGACGTTCCCGTTTCATACTTTAATTGCCATAAACCTCTTGTTACAGTGATTTATAATGGCGAAAGTATTTAAATAATTAATACTCAAAGGGATAGTAATAGTGAAGTAAATCAACCTTTTTAACAATTTACTCATTTACCTTGAGTAACAATACGAGTATTTATGTAACGTAATTGATGCATATTATTTTATATATATACTATTTCAAATCAATGTGAAAAATGTGAATCGAATAAAGAAAACGCATACATGCTTTTATATATGAGATGCATTTATTTACCTTGTTTGCCTGCTCATTAATCAAAAACAACCATACGTAAGGAGTAAGCTCTAGTCGTGTGTCGGAGCTGGCACACGCCGTTCTTGTTTGTATTTGTAATTCATTTCAAAACATGTTGCGCCATTTTCTTAGCTTTATATAAAAAATTAGAAAAACTGTAAGTTCTAAAATACGAGTAATAAATAAAATATACCAGAAAAGAGGCAAAAATTTAATCACTTTAAACGAAAATTTAGATAAAATGCAAACACATAACTAAGATAATTTTTTTTCTAAACGGAGATCAGAAATTTCGCGAATTGGCCATGACTTTAATTTTTTCTTTACTAAAATTATACTTATTGTGTGTGTGTGTGTGTGTATTCTTGTAATATTATTTTCGTTTTCTGAATAATTATAATTCCATTAAACAAGATATTTAACATTGATTGGAAATGAATAATAATTTGATACTAAATTTACTTAATATAGATTCATTAATACATTTTTTTAAATAAATTAATTTTTTTCACAAAATATTGCTTTTTTTTATATCAGTTAATTTGAAAAGAGCATCAATTAGATGATACATTGTCACTAATGTATTATTCTTCATAAATCACTTTTTCATTGATAAAAAATAAGTTATTAATAATAAAAGATCTAAATCATGTAATTCAAAAAATAATTCAAGAGTCATATCCTTTCTGCAAGTATTTTATTAGTTTTCACTGGATAAGCGAAAATTTAAACTGCACCCTTCCTTTGAAAGAGATGAGAATATATTACTTGATCTTTTCTAAAATGCACATTAATAAAACTAGCTGCATGGCCCTTCGTTGCACGGGCTTTTACCGAGTGTATAACTTAATCCACATGTTAATTTCCTCCTTCCTTTCTGACACCAGAACTTTTATGCGGGTGTGTACGCCTACGATATGAGTGCACGGCCTGGCGTTTGCTCGGGCTTTCTCTAATTTTATAAATTTTCCCCTCTCTTTTCAAAATCAACACTTCCAATATTCTTTTACACAATTCCTACTATTAGTTTAAATTTTCAATCATTAATAAAACACTTTCAAATCATTCATTCAATTTCAAATACATTTTTTAAAACTTTTAGGCATGACACTTTATGTTAATACAGTTTTTCAAACATTAAGTAAATTAAAAAATGAATAAATAATAACAAACAAAAATAATAGTCGAATAGCATATACAGAAAGGAAAATCGTTCGTTGTATCCCTGTATCGCAGTATATCACGTTGAACTACATATTCAAATACAGTTTGACTTTAGAAATTGAATCATATCTGAATGCAAATTGTGCAAGTACTATTTATGTAGAGGTCTGAGTTGTTTTAGTAAATACGTAAACAACGTACTAAGCAAAAAAATTTCGTTAAGTATAGATATACCAGGTATATTTTATCGATCTAAACGCGCGTATCTCTATAACGCTCATAATCCTCGCGAATACCCCCCCCCCCGGGGGTTCCAATTAAACAAATCCATTCTTAAAGAATATTTACAGAATAAGATAAATATGTTTCCAAAACTTTTCAAGTCTGCAGGTCAAAAAGTTTAAAAATGGGATTTGTACAAATTTGTGTGTAACGTCCTCACAACGCCCTTTGTGGGTCGATTTTTGCAAAAAGAGCGAATTTTTATTCAATAAAAAAACCTGTTTAGCAAATGGCAAATATGTGATCAAATATTTCAAAAACGGATTTTTTTTGTATAGAACCCCCCTTAACAACCTCTGAGGGTGTATTTTCCCAAAACCCGTTCCAGAGAAATTCTGCTAATTGAAAGAAACATGCTTACCATATTTCAAGTCTGTGGGTCTAACAATTCAAAAATTTGAATTTCTGCTTCTAACTTTCCCGTAAGCCCCACGACTTCCCTGATTGTGGATTTTTACGAAACTCATTTTTAACGGATTTCTACTGAAATAGAAACATGTCGGCAAAATTTCAAGCATGAGATTGAGACACTTTCCTTCTTTATATATAAATATATATATAGATTAAACAACATTGGAAATTTTATTGAATGCACAAAAGTATGTATTTTCAATTTCATATTTAAGAAAATATGCAGTTAAATACGTAAATAGATGAAAAATTATTCTTTTGCAAATGCTTTTATCAGTTTGTTATATTTTTTTTTCATAATATTTTATTTTTTAATTCAAAAAAAAGCGTACAATAATGCACACTATCATAACATGTATTAAAAATTAACAATGAATAATTTCATTAACAAAAAAACACACAATACTAACTTAAATTCTCTCTATTTTTTTTAAAATTACAATAAAACATTTTCTGAAGCATTTTATTGTGTAATATGAATACGTACTTTGAAGATATTAATGCATTTTGAATATTTTCGAATGTATTAAAATTAAATTTAGAAACTTTCAAGCAATCACTTTGAAAACTTTTCATTTTCAGAGCCTTACGTTTCTGAGCTTATAAAGAGAATTGTTCTCAACAGTAAAACAAAACAAAGGCTCAAATAAAAGCATTCCAGCTCCCGAGAGAAGACATCTGCTTCGAAACATTCTTTTCCTTTTACTGATCCCCTCAAAAAAGTAATCTTTTGAGTGAAAGTTTTCTTTCAAAACTCTATTTTAAGAAGGATACGTACATGAAGGCTCCAGTTTTTTTTCTCTAACAGTATGATTGTAATGCAAAAGATTTCAGACATATAATGGACAAAAATGCTTAAAAATCTAGGTTAAAATGTTTCAAAAAATTTATGTCAATATTTTTTTATAAAATTTTTGTGTGATACGGCTTTTAGAATACATAAAATACATATATATATTCGTATATATAAAAAGTAACAAATAGATTCCCTTAATATAAAAAAAACTTGGATTTTTTTATTTTTTTATTCTATCAGAAATATTTGAATACATGTTAAAGATGATACATGTTAAAGATGATGTTGAAAATGAGCTGATATAAGAAGATTCTTAATCATTTATCTTCAAAATATATGAGTAGCTAGTTATAGCTTTGTTATAACTATATATTTATTGGTTTCTTCACAATGTAATTCCATGGAGCTTTTGTAAGTGTGAAAATGAAAGTCAATTATCATATACAGAAGAACGTCGTTTATCCGAATCAATTGGAACTGGACACCGTTCGGATACGCGGTTGTTCGGATAACCGAAAACCGAATGCGATCCATGCAGTAAATGATACTGGACACTATACAAATATTCAAAATCATCACATGCGGGAAACGTGCTTGAAAAGAAAAAGCCAAGTAGGTGCAAAATGTCGCAGTTTTACCTTGATAGTGGAAAATAATCACTTATTTTTTGCTGTACCATTGTATACTTTTTCATTTTTTCACTGCAAGGTCTCTGGTTCTCTTCAGCAGCAGTACTTGAGTAGGACAACACTCTTATTGTTGTTCGTACCACTACATAGTTGTCTCTAATGCAGAAAACACGTCAACATTTGATGGACCCTTGTTACTTTCGTTGTTGTTATCCTCGTCTTCATCCATTTCATCGTCGACAGTGTCGGATTCTTCTTGCACGGAAGTCATTATCTCGTCATTATTTAGCATTTGAAATACAGTCTTCTGCATAGCATGCCATCCAGGTTTTTACATCAACAAAACTCAACAAAAGAGCACGTATACACCCCCTCACTTGAAACAAACTGACCTAATATTCCACGCAGATGTTTACCAAATCACACAACTGAAATTCCACTAATATCCCTCACCTTGGGCTTTCCCGTCACTTTTGGCCTCTCAGGAGACAAATGCTGAGCATTGCACTGTTTGAAAACGCATCCGGACTTTGGTTCGGATATTTGACTCTCTGGATAATAAACGTTCCGATAAACGACGTTCTACTGTAGTGAAAAAATATTTTATTAAATTACATATTGTTCATTCAGATCTAATACTTTTTGCCATCTTTCTGGCAGTAGCAGAATTCCACAATCATAAAATATTTGTTCCTTGCTGACGAAAAGCTGATACAGGTGACTTTTGACTTCCTCATTCGAAGTAAAGGTTTTACCATTTAAAAAATGTATAGATATTGAAACAAACAATAATCAGAAGGATCCAGATATAGAGAATATGATGCGCGTGGACAGTAAATCTCATTCCAGCTGTAATAGCTTTTGACGAGTTACCATTCATAAATGAAGTCTCGTATTATCTTGGTGGAACACTGCACCTTTTCTGTTGATAAATAATGGCCTTATTTCTTTAAGTGATTCATTCAGTTTGTGCAGCTGATGACAGTACACTTGGGAATTAATCATTGCGTTGTCTGGTAAGAGCTAAAAAAAAAAACAACTATTCCATTAAAATCCCACCCATCACATTTTTCATAAATTTTGATTTTTGAAATGCTTTGAACTGGTTCAACTTTTTTTACTCCACGAGCTCTTGCTTTTGATATTGTTATAGACAACTCATTTCTCGTCCCCAGTGATGATGGAGGCACTTCAAAAATGAATCATTTTCTGGACGATTGAGAAGAAATCCATACACATCAACGCGATGGTACAAATTTATTTTCGTGAGAACATGAGAAACTCATGTATCGAGCTTTGAGTTTCAACCTTAGCCTTTCATGTGGTAATGAAGATTTGCGAATTTGATAAGTGTAATCCCTCAGTGATCTCACGAGTTGCAACTTGCCAGTTTGCATCAATTATTGCCCTTATTTTGTATCAGTTTCAACTGGCTTTCCAGAACGTCGTGCATCTTCAACATCAAAACTGTCTGATCGAAATTTTGCAAACCAGTTTTAGTATTAGTCTAATGTCAATACATTTTCTTCATACTCATTGGCTAATTTTTGTTCCTTACTTGAACAGCATTCGATAGTAAAAAAGTAAAATAGGCCGAAAATATGTTGCCTTTCACTCTCAATATTTGATGAATCACCAAACAAAAAACTACTGCGCATAATCAATTGAACTTTTTCACAAGCAAAACTTCCTATATCAGCTCTCAAAACGTATAATTATTATGCGGCTTAATCCGGTATCACTCACGCGAAAGATAATGACAGAAAGTTCTCGCGCAGGGTAACTGATACCCAAGGGTGTTTACATTCTGTTTTTATTCTGTAAATTTGTATACAACAGTAAAAAAGGAAGAAAAGTAAGAAATACAATGTATTTATTACCTTTTCCACACAAATTTAGTTTTTCTCTTCTTTATATAAGGGTATTCAGTACATTGTTTCTACGCTCCTTTAATCTCGTCGTGAGTGAGTGCGATGTTTTCACTGGATCTTAATTTTTTTTTTCAATCTGTATCTTTTTAAAACTAAATATATAGGAGTAAACTTCTCTATTCTTTAAATTTAAAAATTTTGGAATTTCTTATTTATTTTCTCTTATTTTGTTCAAGCAATAGTTTTTTCCCCAAAAGTTTCTGAAAGTGGATAAGATGTGTACCAGTTATCTCCTTTAAAATTACATTCTTCTCAAATGTTTTTGTGTCTCTCCATATAAAAATTCATTTTCAACGGTATCTCCCTCTTCTAAATCTCGATCAATTTCAGTGCAGGAATCATACTGTTATGCTCCTCATCATTTGGTTCTTCCACATCATAACCGCGAAGAGAATTTCTTCATAGGAAAATACTGCTGTACTGTATCTATTAAATACTGTATCAATTAAATTACTTAAATATCACATTTCTTCATCATAACTACAATAATGCGCCATAGCATAAGGAAAATTAAAAACGTGATCAAGCATTCAGAATTGTAACGGTGATTTACGCGCAGGGTATGGCATACCCGAAGAAGCGGTGTCCAAAAATATATATTTAGAATTCGCCAACAAGCTAAGGCCCCTCAAAGGATATGACCTTAATGTCAGCTACAGGAGAAAATATCCATTTTCCAAAAAATGTTTAGAAGGAGTGATGGAAAAAATGACACTCCTTGCGCGAGAAATCAGGTGTAAAAATACAATGAAATCCTCTGTCTGGAGAAAAAGAAATAACTTTCCGAAAAATGAAAAAATTACCTTGCTTTCTGATTGAAAACTTGCTAACTCAATCAAATTATACTAAAACGATACGGGCATAGAATCATTCATTTTCCCGTGAATGATCTCGAAAAATAATATTTTTAAATAATAAAATATTTAATAAAGGTGATCACTATTTATTCTATCACAAGCGCCAACACTTCAAGAGTACGCGAGCCAGATCTGGCAAGAGGTAGAGTTCTTAACGGCACACACACACTCTAAATGTTTGATAATTTTTAAATTGATGGAAGATGATAATTTTGAAATGTGACAGAGTGCACTGAACTCAAAACATATTCAGAATTATCAGAATTACGAAAAATCCTGAAGGATAAATAATGATAAATCAACAGTTATTTCAAATTGTTGGATGTCATTTCTGGAGAGATTTAATTGTTTGAAGAAAATTACATATGCTGTGCTTTCTATTTTTGGTTCAACACAGTGGCGTTTACAAGGTAAAGTTGGAGTCTCACCCTCATAGAGCAACGGATTTTTAATTTTACCATGGAGATTAACCTCGGGTTTTTTTCGAAGTAAATTTTAAAATTTAACCCCTTCCTTCCCCTGCTGCATGAGAGAGGTCTATGTACGCCAGTGCTTCTCAAACTTTCAATATTTGCGACCCAATATTCAAACATAATTTTCATCGCGCCCCACTCATACAATACCAATGTATTGAATTCAATAATAATATACTTTGACGCTAAAGCTACTAAGAGACTTCAACCTCTTAAGGTTAACCGTCGTATATAAACGTCTCGCTCAGCCAGCGCGTTAATTGTCCCAGACGTATATATACGTCTTTCCGATGTACAATCTTTTCTGTGCACTGCTATCCATAAAATTATTACGAAGGCGTTGGAATGCAATAAAAGGACTTTAACAGTGTTTACAACTGATTTACTTATCTCGGAGAACTTACTTTACTCATTTTCTAACCTCCTCCCCTAATACACTACATATTCTAGCCTTCACGTTAAACGGTGGCATTGGGGAATGATTTGAGTAATTTTCAATCGGCATTTATGGGATTAATTATAAACCGTACAAATTATCGAGATAAGTGTTAATTTTTGTATATAATTTTATATGTGACAAGCCCATGAAGTAATTGGTAATTATTAAACTTGTTCTTAACTTAGTATTGTTAAATTAATTATAAAAGACATTGCGCAGTACATATATATTTTTAAGTGTATTATATCAGTGTAATTGTGTATTTATTTGTTAGAATGTATTTTGTTTGTTTACTTTCAGTAAATTAATAATTTTTTAATGAATTTTTGTCTTTGATTTCCCAATATGCTCGGCCCCCCAAGGGGGGCGCACCCCACAGTTTGAGAAAGGCTGATGTACGCTACTGGTTCTACAAATTTATGCGAACAAGTCCTTTTCCGAATGATAAATATTTTGAGTCTCCTAAGAAGTTGTTTAACAACTGAATGCTCGGAATCATGAGAAATTAAAACTCAAAAATTATACCACAGACATTCGATATGGAGTGTAGCGGTTCAGGGACATAATTCACATTAATTTTTTTTATTCAACTACATGAAGGAATACTTATATTTTTAATGTTGTTTTTTCTTATTTCAATAAATACGGTTAAAAGATAACTGCTGCATAATATACGTACAATTTAAACTTGTTTATGTATGTAGAAGGAATAGTTTTATTTTATGTTGTTAACTTCTATGTTAATAAACATCTTTAAAAGTGGCCCGTAATTAATGTTCAATAAAACTTAATCTGTATTCATAACCTGTGTTCTCTAACTCAGCATTCATTTAAGCGAGAATCGATTTATTTCAAATATTTCGTACAATGCGGCACCGTGAATAGTATTGGTAGATTGTCTTGGCAAACCACAGCTACAAAGCTGCCCCGAACCCTGCTCTATCCCAAAATTTATTATAACACTTGCCGAGAAATCATATCAAGTTTACTTTTAATTTTTAATGGATAATTTTAGAGTTCATCTGAAATGGACAGTATTAAACAAGACAGATTGGGTAATATTTGTTTATGACAAATAATAATGTTGTCTTTGCAGCTACACCGATATCTGAGCGGCATTCATTTCATGATTATTGATTAATTGGCTATATTTATCTCTTAGTAATTTTTAAGCAATTCAACTTTATTTGATCGATTCTAGTAGTCCTCGATAATTTACAGCTGAAATAATATAAATATGCAACATCTCACATATCAGCTGTATACTTTAAATTAGTGATTAGGGGATAATTGGACACATTGAACTATAATGTAAGCAAGCCGCAACCAAAAGAGAAATGGTTTCTTTCAACATTGGTAGCTATACGTAACATTAACTTCCAGAGCTTACACGTAGATTTAAATCTAGGTTAATATTTAAATTCCTTATTTAAATCGTAAACTTGCATAATTAATGTGTATAGTCAAACTATTCATTCTAATTTATTTGAATGCTTTTTAGCAACAAAATTGCTCTTATTTTAACGACAAATAAATTTATCAGCTTATCAGTTAATAGTTTTCTAGTTCTGCTTATGTTATATTTCTCAAGAACGTTTCTTACTAATTAAGAATTTTAATTTAAAAGTATATTACGCACCAATAAAAATTATTTTAATGGTTTATTCGATTGAAATATTCGTATTAATAACGTATCTCTAATTACTTAAAAATATTCTTTGTAAAACTTTACATGAACCAAATTAAATGTTTGTGTTCAAATTCATAAATAAAGGAACAGCTCATTGCATTTTTTGTATTGGATTTCTATGACAAACAGCATCGCTAATTTCCCTGCTGTTGCCTTTCAGTGCGATGGAAATTTA
Source organism: Trichonephila clavata (assembly GCA_019973975.1). Classification (NCBI taxonomy): domain Eukaryota; kingdom Metazoa; phylum Arthropoda; class Arachnida; order Araneae; family Nephilidae; genus Trichonephila; species Trichonephila clavata. Next base: position 41,138 of record BMAO01034650.1, read on the forward strand.
AACAAATTTAATTAACTTTTTTCTAAATAAAATAACTTTTTTGTGATGCTGTAATAAATTTATTACGTACTACCTTGTAACAATGCCAATGTTCAAGATAACTCGCCAAGTTGGCTGAATTGGCAACCATGTGCTTCATTTCATATAATGTCGTTAATTTAATTGAAGGGAAGCTCCAAGAGAGAATTTTGCGGAAAAAAGAACAAATAAATAGAACTACATAATACATGTAAAATACAGTTTTACAATTTGCACATTGAGTTGGAACACATATATAATTTGTACAATGGGGATTGGTCCGCCGTTAGACCCTCAGGGGCTAGCCCCCCCCCTCCAGTAAACTTTAAAGAAATGTTGCATATCTTTCTTACAAGATTTGTAAAATTATTTTTTCCGTTGAATCAAAGGATGCTCAATTCACAGTGTTTCAAGTAATATGTGTGGAAAATTTTTCTCTTGTCCTTCATCCCAAGAATTATAACACTCCCACGAGCATCAAGTAATTCATAATGAATTAGTAAGAAAATTCGTTATTAATCAGTCCTTTTTCATTTTCTTTTAAACATAGAAATAAAATCAACTCTTCAAAAAGGAAATGTGATATGTAAACTTAAGAGACACCAAAATGCTTATAAAGCTACAGTATCCGAGTAGTTATGTTTCTTTTATTTGTCGAATAGTGGTTTTAGTTCCTGTATGTGACGGCACATAAGATTCGTCATGGATTGGTGATAATAATCTGTCAAAGTTCAAACTACCTCCTCCCCGTTTTGGAAAATGGAATTGCCTTAGTGAGATGCAAGCTTTGCTTTATAACTGGAAAAAAATAATTAGCTTGCTTAATAAAGCGTTCTTAACTTGTCATTCAGAATGCTATAATTAGACAGAACGCAGAAAACAAAATAAACCAATACGTTAGGAAAATTATTTTAACAGCACAGGGCAATCGATAAATTTTTAGGGTATCAATCGAATGTCTTTTGACTCATAACATTTGGAAATGCTTCAGTAAAAAAAACTTTAAAGTATTACTGTTTGGTGGAATATGAAATAAAATACAAAACGAAGCATCACATTTATTCAAACATATCAGGATGGGAGACTGAAAATGACAAAAATTTGTAGTAATGAGCTATGTAAGTGGTCTATCCTCTCTAACTCGGGTTTTCTTCCGTCTAGTCAAATTGACATTTTAAGCTGGAATAACTCCAGACAAATTTGGTTGTCGCTACTAAATACATAAATAATTAGTGAGTAAGATCATCTAATAAAAAAAGATAGTTAAAGAAAATAACTGATTTTATGTACGATATTGCCGTATTAATTAGTGACTGAATTATAGTTGTGTAGTGTTACCGTTTAAGTTATTTCATAGAATAGCTAGGCATTTTGTGAAATATATAGACAAGTCAGTTAAAATATATAATAGATGAAAAATTTCAAACTTTAACTGGTTATTCTATTAAATAACTAGCTATTCTACAAAAAAACTAGTTATTCTATAAAATAACTAATGATAGACCAGTAAAGAGTGAAACATAACAATATTAAAGTTATTTGATAAATTAATTGATCAGAAATAGCTAAAAACTCTCGAAGAATACATTTTACCCCTATTGCGAACGATTAATTGATAAATAATAAGAAAAAGCAGATAATATCTTAATATTGCTCATATTGAATAAGATTAGTTAAACAGAAAGGGGGGGGGAGAATGGTTTGCATCCATTACTGGAACAATTAACTTTTTTACCCCTTGAACAAGGATATCATATTGCTGGAGTAGCCAATAGTTCCATGGTACTTTTTTCTGTGCTATTTTAGCACTTTTTTATTTTTGCTATCAAAGATAAAAATTTTCACAAGTAAATGCAGCAATCTTTTATTTTGTCCCACGCTTATTTAACAGAGTCAAATCTCTCGCATTGAATCTTTTTTACTTACAAGTTAGTCTTCCATTCTTGCAGAAATTATTGCTCTAAAACAGGCTGCAAAACCATTTGTTGATTTGTTTCAATTTTTCTTCCCCTAATGCAGTGCGTTTCTCAAACTTTTAATGTATATTCAATTTTCAATCAAAAGTTTCAATAACAATGTTTTAAATGCTGTATAATGTACTTTGTACAGTGTATGTGTATATGTATAATGCTCTTTAACACTAAAACTACAATAAGACCTTGATACATTGTAAGTATTAAATTTTGTATAAGTCTTTTAAGTAATAAGTATTTTAAGTAAATTTTAAGTAGAGTAGGATATAAGTATTGTTACTTTTTATAGTTAAAAATATACTTTGTTTTGCTTCCTTTCCATAAATCAACAATTTTTTAAAATAATCTTTTAGTTCTGACTTTTCGATATACTCACATGAAGGATTATTACGCTCCCTTAGAGGGGCATGCCTTACATTTTGAGGAACACTGCCCTAATGAAATCTGGTTATTTTTTCAAATATTATGTCAGTAGCCGTAGCTTCTAATATAAAACTTTTTATTAAATTAAAAAAAAACAATTTTCGTAAATAATTAGTAAAAATATTATTCATTAACACTTTTCCTTATATAGAATCTCTTTTTTTTTAAATGCAAGACGGGGGAAAAATTATACATGTGAAATACATTTTCTTTAAAGATTTTTATCGATTGTTTTTAGGTGTTATTTTTTTTCTTCTATTAAGAAAATATAGAAAAATAAGCAGAGAAAAACTAATGTCTGTCGTAGGAATATTATATGTCACTTTGAGAGAGTTAATCCGAAAGAAAATGTTTGATAAGCACTCCAAAAGTGGGATGAAAATGATCATCTATAACCTTAGAAGCATGGCTAGGAAAACATTTACTGAAAAAAGGAATTTGTATCAAATAAGAAATATATATTTTCACTAAGATATAGACTTTTCATGTTTTTCGTTTCAAGTTAAAAGCTTCTAGAGAATAATATAAAAAATATTATTGAATTTTAATCTTTTTCACATAAGTCAAGGTTTTTTTTTTTTGACGATTGTTATATCATGGCCATTTATTCTTCTTCATAAAGACAGAAGATGGAAGGATTTGCTCTTATGTATAATGAAAGCTATAAGGTTCGTTGCTAAAAGCCCTCGTTATGCTTCAAATACGACGTTTATAAGCAAACAATCAATCAATACCAATTGTTCTATGTTTTTAGATATGGAATGTTTTTATTCTATTCCGTTAGACCCTAATACTAATGTCACGATACTTAATATGAATAATTTAAAAGCAAATGATTATAAACTCAATCTGAAATAGGGGTGGGCCGTGGGTAGCTTAGTAGTTAGAGCATCGAGCTCAAGACCGGAAGGCCTAAGTTCGATGTCTGATGCCACCAAATACTCGCCGAGTACACACGGAGAACGTGCTCCTTAAATAAGTGAGTCCAAATGGTGTCACCATCTATCGTGTTGTGTGAGCAAAATCATACTATCACCTTCTTGGGAGCTCAAAGCTTAGGCTAACGACAGGCGTAGATCTAGCCCTTTGCCATGATGAATTTCGTGGGCCTCGATCTGACTACGTCAGACTGGTGGTATTAGTAACAACAACAACAACAACAAAACAGGGGTGGCCATCCTTTTTAGGATGCGTGCTACTTCCAAATTTTCAACGAATGAAAAGATGAAGAAAATGTAACTTATAAGCTTATTATGTAATTTATACGCAAAGAGAGCACATTTTTATTGCAAGTCTAAGCAGCAGTATAATTCAAAAATAACATAATAAATGAAAACAAATCACAAGCTTAGATTTTTTTAATCAGTTCAGTTAATTTTAAGCGATATTTTGATTTTATTTTGTTCACAATAGAAAACATTTGTTCACAAACGTATGTTGATTCAAATCTGCAACACAATCTGACAGCCAAATCGTTTAAACTTGAAAAATTGCTTGTTAGTACAAGTTTTCGAAATTCCTTTTTACTTTTCAGAGTAGTATGGTGTAGTAGACAACAGTTTTGATTTGAATTTATAGTGGGTATCAATTAACATAATCAGAGAAATTGAAAAAAGATTTGTGAAAAGATATGCAGTTTCTTTATCATTTTGAAAATCATCAAACCTAGTATTGAAAAAATCTTGGTGGAATGGGTTTGTGTATATTAAATTTTTAAATCTATCACGGCTCGGAGCTTTGAAAACTATGTCAGATATTTCCTTCAAAATTAATTTTCTTTTTCAAAATCAAGGCAAAAAAAAGCAAAAGTTTCTCCGCATAAGAAAATATATGACCAAGTAGGGTAAGAAAAATGCAATCTCTTCTCTGTATTCTTAAATTTAAATTATTTTAATGTCCCATAATATAGGTAAGGAAAGCTAAATCACGTAACCAATCTTCATTCTAGAATAGCAAATACTCACTGGGCAGTTCAATGTTTTTCTCTCGGATATTTCAAATTCCAAAACTTTGTGAGTGAAAAAGGCTTTGTGGAAAGTCAACTTTCACAACAATGCAGGTGTACTCTCAACATGATATATTTATATTGTAACTCATTTAAATGTATTTAAAATAAATTTTGAGGTGTTTTTTTGTCTGAGACAATTGCATTTCAGTAAAATTGTAAAAAAAAATGTCATTATTATTATCTTTTCAATTTTTTAAATTTCTTATTACGTTTTCACATGCCACTGCTACAACACCGCTGTGTCACAATGTGGCACGCAACCCACGATTTGGCCAGCCCTGATATAAGAAGACGACCTTTGAATCATATATAATAGGGTGAAGAAATAAAAAGAAAAGATCAAAGTATCAGAGGTCAAAAATATGAAATTCCTACTATAGGATAATTCATAATACTTTCATACACACTTCAGTTTTAATAGTGAAAAAAAAATGAAAAAAAGAAAGCAGAATTTCTAAAACATGTTACTTTAACTTTCCATACTGATCCATACTTTCCATGTTACTTTTTTTTGAAAATATGATGCATTTATATAAGAATCAAAATGCAAAATATATATATATGCGTAGTTTTAATTTAACTTAAAACATTATGTAAAAAAAGAAAGCAAAATATTCCGTCGGGTTCTTCTAAAGGCTGTTTTTTTTTACAACAGCCAAGTTTATCATGAAAATAAATTAATCATACTTCTTTTATTTCTTTATTGTTGTGGAGAAATAGTTTTGCAGTTTTCTAAGACAAAAAATGCAATTGTTTTTGTTCACAATTCAATGAATAAAATTAAGAAGAATAATTACATTTTCTAGTTTTCCTCCTAATAGTTCTTTTTCTTTTCAAACCTTATTTACCTTAAAAATAGGAGATTTTTTCTACGAAAAAGTGTGAACTGTTTGTACAAGCTATTGTATATAAAAACTAAAACAGACGTTTGATAGTAAGAAAAGAAAATTTAATGGAAGTTTTAATTTATCAATATACTAATATTACATATAGTTTTCCACTCAGTAATGAAAAAAATTTCGAATTCAGGAAGGATGTAATACGATTAATTTACTACAGAGCAAAATGTTATTTCGAATTTAAAAAGGAATCTAAAACTGAATATTTTGGACTACATGTACGTATATATGAATAGATATATGTAATCTAAAATCCTGTACTTAATTGCCATAAATCTCATAAAACAAAGCAATAAATAGAAATAATACAAGGCAGTATTGGTCAAAAATACTGTATAGCCTCAGGAGTATAATTGCAAATTCTTAACCTTAGGAACTATTATTGTAGGATTTTTAAACACAGTTTTAAGGCATCGGACTAATTGCGACAACTTTTTTTAAAAAAAATAAATGCAGATATGGGGATATTTTTTGTTGTTGCTGTTTTTGGATTGGCTTAGAACATTTTAAGGTAAATATGCTAAATTTACGAAGAGAAAAAGAAATTATTATTACTAAAATGGGGGGAAATTTGTAAGAATTTACAAAAAATAACATAAACGTATCCCATTCTGTACCAAATTTTTATAAACAAATTGTCAATTTCTCAACTCTGATTTGTTGCTATGTTATTAATTTTAAATGACCTTCAGGATAACAGATATTTTAATTTTTACAAAAACTAGAGCATTTTATCTTATGTATTATATGAAATTGCTTAAAAAGACAGTGATTATGTTCACACACAAGGGACAGTAAATTTTGTAACAAAACAGTGATCGATAAATCTGAAAATTAAAACATCCACTATTGTAAAGAAGAAACACAAAAAAATTCAGTTAATTACTTTCAAAACTTTTTGAGTAATCGCTGTCTCCGTTTGAGCATTTTCAAAAAAAAAAAAAAAAAAAAAAAAACACGCTTTGAAGTATGACATCTTGTTTAAAGTAATAGCATCTGCTTTTATTAAAACACTTGTAGTTTTTGTTCTAATGAGCGGAAAATAATAAACTTGGTATTTTTATAAAGCTAATAAGATGGCCTAGAAAATGAAAACGTAAGAAAATTGCCAAATTTTTTTGGCAAAATTCACAATTTTAGGGGGTTTTCGGACACCTTAAGATTATTAACCATCCTCTATATATACCTTTACCACTTGATTTGCAAGGAAGAGAAACGGGTGCAAGAGTGAGTGAATATTAACGTCGCACTGTTCAGATACACGAGGGCTTTTGGCGACGGTCATGGCAACTTGAACCATGGTCAAGTGACGAGGACGATACCTGAGCTGGCACCCCCCCCCCCTAACTACCACACCGAGGAGATTTGAGCTCTCGATAGATTTAATATGCATCGTTCCCCTACATGGCGGGTCTTTAGTGGTACTGGGCTCGAACTCATGACATGCCAGCCTCAATCCGATACCTTGACCACTCAGCTACCGCGGCCACAAAAGGGTGTAAGAAGAGTATAGGTTTTTTTTTTAATTAGAAAGCATAATATATAAATAATCATAATATAATATAAGAATGCGATTCCATTAATATAAAAATAACTATTATATTATGAGTAGTTGTGGGTGTACATATATATAAAATTTAAAAATATTAGTATGCATAAAAAAATTGTATATATAAAAAAATTTATATATATACAAATTTAATAAAATGTTCAAACCATGTGATGCTGTTGTTGTCATGCCCTTCCCTAAGGGAAGGAAAGAATGTTACTAGAACCAGGTTGGACTTCTATACGATAGATGGAGACACCACTAATCTCCACAATTTAGGCATGGAACTGTAGGGGAGGGAAATATTATCCAGCTCCCTGCATCCGTGGTTTCTGCTGCGACCACCAACAAGACCTTCAGACCCACTGTTTTACTAGTATGTACTCCGTGTGAACTTGGAGGGTATTTGGTGGCATCGGGCATCGCACTCAGGTCTTCTGGTCTTGAGCCCGACGCTCTAACCACTAGGCTAACTAAGGCCCTAACACGCGTGATTTTTATTGTATACTGACATTCTTGAACTTTCGAAAAGGAGAAAGATGTTAAAGTGTAATAGCTTTTTTATATCAAAAATCAAATTTTGATAAGGAGAAGTAGGTATGTTTTAGAATTTTTTAATATTTATTTCAGAGAAATGACACCTACGTAATAGGAAAAAAAACCCGCGGTACCTTATTAAGTATTGAATTTTCAAAAAATAAATCTACTGTACAAATAGCAGCACATTGTGGTTCTTCAAAAGCAGATACATTGATTTTGTAAAATTGTTTTGAACAGAATGCATTTTTTTTAAATAAAAAAAATGAATGTTTTTTTTATTATTCATCCTACACTGATAACGGCTGAAAACATTAAAAAAATTTTTTAACTGTTTTTGTATAATACACATCAGTCTGTGAACTTGGCCATGCCTCTCATATCTAAAAGTGAAATATTAATACATTTCTAAACGTTTATTAAACTTCTCATTTTATAGTATGTATTTTTAAAAAAAAGATATCACATTTCTGAATTCCTTTTGTAATCTAATTTTTATAAGTAGAATTTTATATTTGTAAAAAAGGAACTAAAATAAATTTTAAGGTGCACTATTTACTTTCAGTATAATGTTATTTTAAAGCAAAAAAAAAAAAAAAAAAATAGAACACTTTATAAAAGTACTAGTTTTGGTAAGATAAGTATGTAATTATATCACAAAGAGAGATTTCAAAGAATTAGTTTTATTTTCCTTTCGCCTCAAATGAAAATGGTCGAAGGACTTAAGATAGATTATTTTATAAACTCTTAATTCCTTTGAAGAGCATTAAACAATCTGTCTTTAATTAATTGAAGCAATCAATACAAAGTAAAGAAAACTCATCTCTGTAGAAGCTTCAAAAGATAGCTGCTCAAAAAATGATGAAAGGGAAAATTCTAATTTATTTTTACTCATTCATCACTTTTAAGAAGTATTTGATGCTATAAAAATATGTCATAGATAATTGCTTTCTAATCACTTTAATTTTAATTAAGATGAAAATAAAAAGAATAAAAATGAGATGCAACAAATATTATTTATTCATGGTTTTCACATTACTCATATTAATATTCCTATCCTCATACAGTGTGATCTATAAATAAATATACAGTTCCAATGCAATCCAAATCAAGAACAATGCAGTAACAATATATGTTACCTATATCAAATTCGTTTTGAGTTATTTTAAGGTTTGCAACAAACAATCACAGACGCTCTATAAAATAACCCTTAATCCATCATTTCTCAAACTGTGGGGCACTTCCTCTTGGGGGGGGGGGTCATAACTCTACAAGGAGGGCGCGACCATATTGAAAAGTCAAAAACAAAATATCATTTTTAAAAAATTATTAATTTACTGAAAATAAACTATCAAACGCATTCTGACATAATAAAAAATATAATTAACTTTTACACTGATAGAATAGACTTATAAATGTATCAATACTGCACAATGCATTTTATAATCAAGCAGACAATTAACAGACACAGATAATTAACAATTAAAAGAAATAAGTAACAGACAATTTTATAATTAATTATACCAAGTTAAGAACAAGTTTAATATTTGCCAGTGACACCATGGACTTGTCATACATAAAATTATACAAAATGTTAACAATTATCTTGATAATTTGTACGGTTTATAAATAATCCCTTAACTACCAATTAAATTTACCCGATTCGTTCCCCAACGCCTTCGTTTTCCCCTTAGGAGTGCGTATGTGATTAAATGGAGAGGGGAGAAAATGAGTAAATGATATAATGAATAATACCTTTGATATAAGTAAATCATTCGCAAACACTGTGCCATGAATATGGCAATTGGACTGTGTCTAACTGGAGCAATGTCATGTTTACTGATGAGTCAAGATATGCTCTGGAGCCAGATGACACGCGAATAAGGATATGGCGCAAACAAGGAACACGCAATCAGCCCCAAAACATCACCGAACATCACACATTCCGAGGTGGAAGCATTATGGTGTGGGCAGGGATTTCATTAGGATACCGCACTGACCTGCACAGCTTTAAACGGGGTTCTGTGACGGCTGTCCGGTATCGTGATGAAATCGTAGAACCCATTGTGAGATTGTACGCTGCAGCAGTTGGCCCTACTTTTGTTTTAATGAATGATAACGCACGTCCCCATAGAGCTGACATCGTCGATGTCTACCTGGAGAGTGAAGGGATTGCGCGCATGGCATGGCCAGCATATTCGTCCGACCTTAATCCAATTGAAAATCTTTGGGATGCTCACGGCCGTGCTGTATCTTCAAGTTTCCCACCTCCAGCCACTCTTATTGAGCTGGAAACTGCTCTACAAGAAGAATGGCGATTGCTTAATTCTGCGGTGGTTGACCACCTAATTGAAAGCATGGGCAGAAGTATTGAGTATCTGTATATAATTATTGATTTTGTTTTATGCATAAAAATATATGCTACTTTACTGCCAAATTTGGGTGTCATTCAAAGCAGTATTTGTTGATTTTCTTGCATTTTACATCTACGTGCTTATATTTTGGAAGTGAGTGTAGAACCAAAAGTGGAAAGTAGAGCACATGTAATTTTCTCTCTTCAAACAATTATTAAGTGCACTTGTAATTTATCAATGAAAGTTTACTGAGAATGGATCAATAGACGGTGATTAAATCCAAATAAGAATCGCCTCCAAGGTTCAAATGTAGGACTCAACTTCGTAAAATTACAGGTATTGTGATCCTTATTTAAATAGAAGTTAGCTTATTAGTGTGCTACGTAGTTTATATTCAGCGTGTTTAATCTATCATGGAATCATTTCAGGGCTCGTATTATTATCCCCAGGCTATTGAGTCTCACCTCCGCGCTCTACTATCTGATCTGTTATCTTAATTAGATTGTTATTGTGTCTGCTTGATATTTTGGTAACAATAAAATAGTTAGTGTGAATCACATCTGTTGATTATTCAGTTTCTCCCACACACCTAGCTGGGTCTTCGGGTAGACAAGGGGTTTCAGAGGGAAGCAGGAATCGACCGGCATTACAAGCTCTTCATAAATTTAAGCAGGACACCAAAGTGTTCAAACAACTTTTAGCGTGACTTAACGAGTTATTTATATCTGAGAAATATATGGCACTCTTAGTTTTAGGCGAACGTGTCTAAATTTTTAAAAAATTATTACAGTTAAAATGTCATTTAAATGATTTTGAATGACTTTGAAAATATCGTTAAAGCATTAACTGCCCTTCTCTGCTCATTATCTTCCTATTTAGTAGGATAACAAAAGTAAACAAAAATTACATAATTGAGTTTTTTCTTCTAGACTAGCTGTAATTTTCATTAAAAAAATTTAGTCAAAATGTAAGACATGTACCATTTAAGAGAAAAATTGAAATAGAAATTTCGCGAATATATTTGATTTTGTAAAAAAAAAAAATTAAGCGTAGATATAAGTTCCTTTCCAAAGCATTATTTTGGCAAATCAAAACTATAATTAAACGTAAAATTCATGAATGAACAACTAATTTTTCGTTCTAAAATAACTGTTCAATTATATTTATTGTTTTCAGCATTTTTATAATGAGTTATTAACAAAACTCTCTCATTTTTGAGTTTTATGTTATAATTGAATTAAAGATAAAGCTTATTTATCCTTTTAAGCTCCCATAACCCTTATCCCTTGGGATTGATTTCGGTAAAACCCAACAACAAATCTCAAGTATGTAGTTCTGATAGTTCAAAAACGGAAATATGTGTGTTTATCTATAATGCATTCAGACTCCATACAACTCCTCCAAGGGGTTGATTTCTGCAAAACATGTTCTTATTGAATCTCTACACAACAAAAGAAATATTCTCACAAAAATTCATACCTGAGGTAAAAGTTTGGGAAATCTCGAGATGAATGAGTGAGTTTCTTTTCCCTGTGTATAAGGAGGATTAAAGATAGGTTTTATAAATTAAGGTATCCGACTACCCTAAAATTGGGAATTTTGCCAAAAACTGACAATTTTTTTTATGATTTTATTTTATAGACCATCTTATTAACTTTATAAAAATACCAAGTTTATCATTTTCCATTCACTGGAACAAAAACTACAAGTGTTTTAGTAAAAGCAGATGCCATTACTTTAAGCAAGATGTCACACTTTAAAACGCGTTTTAGACGAAATGTGATTTTTTTGAAAATAATCAAACGGGGTCAGCAATTGCTAAAAAAGTTTTGAAAATAATTAACTGAAATTTTGTGTGTGTGTTTTGCATAATAGTAGAAGTGTTTTAACATTCAAATTTATGATTCACAGTTTTATTACAAAATTTACAGTCCTTTACGTGAATATAATCACTGTTTTTTAAAGCAATTTCATATAGAAACTGAAATAAAGTGCTTAATTTTTGTAAAAATTAAATTATCTCTTATCCTGAAGATTTTTTCGACAATGAGTAACATATAGCAACATATCAGAAATGAAAAATTGAAAATTTTCTTATAAACCTGTGGTACAGAATGGACCGCGTTTATGTTAGTTTTTGTGTTAAGTTTTACCCATTTTAGTTAAAATAATTTAATTTTCTCCTCTTAATTTTAGCATATATTTCTCTAAATGTAGTTAAAAAATCTAAAAACAACAACAAAATCCACATACCTCCATTTATTTTTTAAAAAATGCCGTCGAAACCACTCAGATACCTAAAGAGGGTTGACAGTACCCATCCAAACGACCCTTAATTACATAGGAACATAGAGTTACGGTTCATTCTGAGAGGCAGATAAGAGGAAAGTAGAAACGAATCCTATATATACGAGATCAGGCAATACATGCCATTGCGTCTGAAGTCATTTTCTAACATCTTACGTAGCATATACCTTAAGACCGGGGTGGGCAAACTTTTCCAGGTATGGGCTACTTCTAATTTTTTCAAGGTGTTGCTGTCCATCCAGTAGCGAAGGTGTAGTGAGCTAAAAGAAAGTACACAGTACGGTCGTACCTCCATTTCGCAAACTTTTTGCTTGAATCAGAACATTTTCCAATTTTCTTCGTAAAATAGCCTCCAAATAGTGAAGTGCATTTTCTATTCAACAAAATTTTATCTATTGATTAGATTTTTTTTCTCCGTATTTTTTAAAGTATCGTATTTACTCGAATCTAAGCCGTACACTTTTCCCAATGTTAATGCTAATGAAAATCGGGTGTGGCTTAGAATCGAAAGGGTAAAAAATGTGTGGGGTATTTAGAGTAATTACAATTTTATGCATATATTTAAAAGTTTTAATACTGATAAAATAACTATTCTCTTATTCACTTCTTATTAGTTTTCATTTTATATTTAGTTTAATTTCGTAAAATTGGATAGCGATAAACCATTTTAGACTACTTTTCAATTTTCACAAAATCTTGTTGAGAATTTGGGGTTGCTCTCAGAATCAATGGAGGCTTAGATTCCAATAAATACGGCATTTCTTGATCTCCGTATGATGGAATGATTATTAGGTCTTAGAGATGGTGGTCATCCCAAAATATCTTGGCGGTCCACCGGTCGGTCACGATCGACTTAATGCCCATTTTGGTCCTAAGACTCTCAAGTATTTACCGCATGCAAATTTCCACTAAGAAGCAGCATTTTACTCTTCTCAGAAAGGAAATCAGAGCCTTCAAAAACTAGATATCATCGCTCAAAGTTAATATCTTGTCACAAACTCCCATCTTCTTAAAGCGACAGCAGCGCCACCTTTGTAAAAGGAACTATATATAATTGACTCAGAATTAAAAATGGATGCGTAGGAGGAACATATTGAAACTACGCGGTAGAAACTAAAATTGATATAGATGCTTAGAAATGTTATTTGTTTAGATTAATTAGTGTCGTGTAATGTCCCGAGTATTATTATTATGTGTGCTGTAGAAATTAAAAACATATAAATTTCACAAAAGGACTTTTTATTCATGGACTTTGACTTGAATCAATGTGTGGCAGCCCTCCATTGACAAGGTAAGCCATTTTACCTTGATTGTTTTCTTCATTTTAAGTAACAAAAAATGAAACTTGTGATGCGACGCTATTTTAAGCATTAACCCAGATTCGTAAAGTTCGCATCATGCTGAATTTAAGATTAACTTCCTAGATTACTCTCTTCGCATTGTTAAAAATTTAAGAATTCACTGAATGAAAAAATGAAATTACACGATTTAACTTAAAGAATTTATATTTATTTAAACAGTTAAGGTTGACACTAAATGGATGAAAAAAATAACCACTAATCTCAAAGAGAAGTGTGAGTGATACTGGAATCTCCAATTGGGTCAAGCGAGACTAGATATTATGTAACATTGGGGGGGGGGGAGAAAAAACTTAAAATTCTGTCCAAATTCTGCCTGGTTTTCGAGTGCAGCTCCTTAACATCTCAGCCGCATCGCACCAATATCATTGCGGGGAAACTTTCTTTCGGATTTTTTAACTTTTCTAATTGGAGGAGACACAGCGCGTAGTAATACCCTTAACATACTTTATGGGTGTAATAACCCCGAGAGTGCCTGACGCACCCCAACTCTAAGGAATGTGTTGACATCCGAACAACAGGGAAAAGTGAAAAAATCACGAAATAACAGGGGTCGTATATTGTGCTGCTGGAGCCCCGTATCACTTGATAACACTGTCTGGACGTAATTATTGATCATCTGGATGAGTACTCTTACCCTTCATATTTCTTAAAAACAATTTAAAATTTATTCGTTCATTTTAAATTGTTTCGTTCCAGATTCGCTACCAGAGTGACAAGCTTGCAGGGTGTGTACGAAGTACAGAGACAACTACATAGGAATGCAGAGACGCAAATGCCATAGTTACGAGCTATTGTGCAAAAGAATAAGAGAAAGAAAACAGAACCAACAACACGTTAAAGGGACATAAAACCTTTTATTGAAAGGTTTTACTACAACAGGTGTTTGAAACTAGGACCAGAAGTCATCTGGCAGGTCTCACAGCGCCACTGCATGGCATTTTTTTTACGTTCTGAAAAGACTCCTCCGGGCAGTCTTATGATAGATTGCGTTGAAGGAAAAGTTTCGTGAAAACAGATCCTGGTGAAAGTGCTCTTTGTATATTCTTTGCATCATAACTCGTAACTCAGTGTTTCTCAAACTATGGGGTGCGTCCCTTTAGAGCAGGGGTCGCCAAAGTGGTCTATATAGACCCCTAGGGGTCTATTTAACAACAGTATGGGGTCTATCTGACCCAAGGGGTCGAATGGGGGTCTATTGGGACTCGAAGGAAAAAACAGTTCTTAATACGCAAATCACACATATCTAACTGCGTTCGTAAAAATTTAAAATATTTTTTATAATTGACTTAATATTATATTCTTTATAGAAAATAAAATAATAAATCAGAAAACAATTAAAAACTTATTAAAAATTTGACAATACATAAATTTTGGACTAATATAAATATAAAGCAAAAATATGTGAAACTTTACGAAATGGCTCAGCCATTTATGCTGGCGTTTCCAAGTTCGAATATGGTTGAAGCCGGTTTCAGTCACGTTAATTCAATTTTAACTAAAAAACAGAAATACATTAAATGTAGAGCTTCGAGGGGATTTACGGTTAAAATTGACTAATTTCGAACCCAATATAGCGAACCTTGCCAAGAAACACCAGGCACACTCATCTCATTAAGAAGTAAAAAATCTGTTGCTACTTTACTTACTGTTTCTGATTTATTAAAAATTTAGACTAATATATAGTTTTATTTTAATTACCTGAAAATTACAATTATGGGGGTCTATGGAGATTTCGAAAAATTATATAGGGGGCGATGATCAAAAAAGTTTGGCGACCCCTGCTTTAGAGGAACGCGTGATAACTCTACAAGGGGAGCGCGAGCAAATTGAAAAGTCGAAAAACAAAATATTATTCAAGAAAATTTTTAATTTATGGAAGAAAAACAAACAAAATACATTCTTGCATAATAAAAAAATAAAATACGCATTTACATTGATATAATAAATTTAAAATATATGAGTAATGTACAATCTTCTTTATAATTAGTTTAACAAACCTAAGTTAAGGCGATATGGTACCATCTTCACAATATTTTTTATTTTTAATGTTTGATATTTGGTTTAAATTGTATTTTATAAAGGTTAATATTTAATAATAATTCCATACAAAAAAATTTTAATTTGTTGCAAAATGCTTGTAAAATTTAAATTTTTTGAGCTTTTTTAAGCATTTTTTAAATCCTTAAAGTGTTTTTAAATATGTCTCTTTTCTTTAAAAAAAATTTTCTAAGTACCTTATAATATACTACATAAAAGTGTGCAAGGATTTTTTCTGCAGCTGCTCTTTAATTTTTAATTCATTTTTTTATAGTTAAACTTCCAAAAATTCCCCAAAAAACATTAATTTTGATTTTGAAATTTCTTACAAAAAGTACTAAACATGTTAGAGCTAATTCTGCACAGTTTTACAAAACATACATTTCAGAATATGTATAAAAAACTTCAAACCTATACTTCAATTATCAAAAAAACTTAGGGTTTTGAATAACAGTACATGTACAGAAATTCAACATGGAGAAAAATGAGTTTGAAATTTTCATTCCATGAATAGCATGATATAGTATTCATCGAATAGTCTGAAACTTTTATGAAATGTTAATTAGCTTATTTAAAACTACTTACCATAAAAAATTGCACAAATGTAGAACAATTAAACAGTATACTGCCATAATGAATATATAGAAAAAAACGAATGAAAGATCAAAATTTCATGAAACTTTATCTTAATAATTATAAAAAAATAAATACACACACTTCAGAGCTCATTCCATGCTCAGAATAAATGCACACCATGTACAAACGATGTTTTTACCTTTATTTTTTTATTTCCATGATTTTTAAAGCCTTCGCATGTTAAATATTGTACACGAATAAAAGCAAAATCAAATAGCAGTTTACAGGTAAAATACATCAAAATCTAAGAACTGTATATGTTCATTTGCTTAAATAAATATCTTAAAATATTTTAATAATAAAAGTGTTGAATCTCGCACATATGGGATATATATATCACCAAAAACAAATAGATAAAAATGGGAGAGTTTTTCTATTCTTGTGAATTAGATTTTTAATTATCTGAGTTATCAAAATGAGATTTAGTATTTGTGCTTTGGGAGAATCCGTTTTGAAGTTTTAATTTCATTCATAATAATATCATAAAAAGCACGCAAAACTTTTAAGTCTTGACCACAAATCCATTTCATCTTCCATTAAATAATTTACAAACTAGAATTTTCGCATGAATTGCACAATTCTTTCTTAAAACGATTTATTACTGCAAATATAATATCAATCTCATTGATGCGCATTAGAAAAATAATTAATTCCTTTTTATCAGGCTCTTTTCTAGCAGATAATCGGAAATGTAGGCGTGGTAATTGCTGTTTAGCATCAAACATCGCTCCATTACTTAATGAAAAATGCAGGTAAAGCTTTGAAATTTTGCAGACATATTTATAAAGGTTCGGGATATCAAATAAGCCAATACAAATTTTTTCGACAGTTTAACGATCTTTAGGGTACCATGATCGGGTACCTTAAAGATCCATTACATGGTACCCATGGTACCCATTATGGGTACCCTGGTACATTGGTACATGGTACCCATTATGGTACCCGATATGGTACCCATTTAGGGTACCATATCGCCTTAAGAACAAGTTTAATAATTACCAGTGACCCCTGGGCTTGCCATATATAAAATTATAACCAACAATTAATATATATCTGGATAATTTTCACGGTTTGCATTTAATCCATTAACTGCCTACTTAAAGTTGTATGATTCCCTCTCCAAGGTCACAGTTTTCCACGTGGGTGCGCATATGGGATGAGTTGAGGAGGGGAGGGGAGAACAAGAATAAATTATAAAATCATCTGAACATATATATTGTCAAGGTCCTTTTATTGCATTCCAATGCATTTGGAATGATTTTATGAATAGCAGTGCACAGAACATATCGTACTTTGGAAAGACGTATATATATGTCCAGGGCAATAATCGCTTTGCTTTAGCGAAACGTTTATATACGTCGGTGGCACTTAAGATTTTAAAGTCGTGGTGTAATTTTAGCGTCAATGTACAGTATTATTGAATTCAAGACATTGTTATTCTATTGGGGTAGGCGCGATGAAAATTATGATTGAATATTAAGTCGCAAATAGTGAAAGTTTGAGAAGCACTGTCGTACTACAGCATTTGTGTGTGATCCTATATTCCTTTGTGATTTCGAGACGATTTTGTACCCCGTACACACCCTGCAAGTTTGTCGATTAGGTCGTAAAACAACCTGTATATATTCCGTTTTACTCTCCATGACTGCACAGAAAAAATATAAATACCTGTAATTAATTAAAATTTTGAAAGACACTTTACTTTTATAAGAAGTTTTTTAAATGCCTGTTTTTAATAACGTTTTCAAAAGATTTCTTCGGTTAAATTCACCTGTGAGTTTTTCTTTTTTCAGTCCAAAGAAAAACCTCCGGTCGCTTATGATGCGAATTGTTTTTATTTCACGGTTACTGGTTCTTCTACAAGTACCAGCTTACTCATTCCCCAAACGTGGAATACTGGATAATTTTCGTTTAATCTTTCAAAATATTTCTCCCTGAATTTCTTCTTGTTTATTCTGGAAAAGTTTTCTTTAATTAATGAGGAGTGTTTTGTATGAGTGATGAAAGAGTCCCTCTTGAATATCCTGGCGATGTTTTGTACCATAAGAAAAGGTTTTCCCATTATTCTAAATTTGGATTAAAAACAGTATGGTTTTAGAATAAAGCTGTGTACTTTCACAACGATTCACAAAGTTTTGCATTGAAAATCCAGAATTCCTTTTTAAAAGAGGATTTTTCCTTAATTGCAATATTAATTAAATATTTCAGTATTATTTTAATGCATCCTGTAAAAAAATCCCTTACACACTAGTTTATAAATATACTTACTGTTACCTGTCCACAACGCTGAGTATGTCGTAATATTGTATAATTATATAATGGAATGGTTATAAATCATTTACACATCTAATTCCTAGCATTAAGCCTTCGATTTTATTGTAAGCATTCTTTAAGCTCTTACCTCTTGTTTTAAAAATTACAGGGGGACCTGTATTTCTAAAACAGAAATATTATTATCTTATCTTTTTTTATTTTTTATTTTGAGGAACTGTAACCCCCCCCCCCTTTAGAAGTTGGTCTTCGCAAAACCCTTTTTTAGCGGATGTCTACACAGCAAAAGAGGTCCGGGTTGCCAAATTTCAAGTCCGAGGTGTAGTAGTTCAAAAACTGGCCCTTAATTTTCTTTGGGGAATGAGCTCCATAAAACCTGTTATTAGCGGATCTGTATACAACAAAAGAAATTTGCTTATAAAATTTTAAGTCTACGGGTCAAATAGTTCCGGTTATCTTATGATGAGTAAGTGAGCCATTCATTTTTCTCCTTTATCTCTAGGCCGTGGGTAGCCTAGTGGTTAGAGAATCGGACTCCAGACTGGAGGGCCTGGGTTCGATGCCATCAATTACCCTCCGAGTACATGCTCGTTAAATCAGTGGGTCCGAAAGTCTTGTGGGTGGTTTTAGTAGAAACCACGAGTGAAGGGGGCTAGAGAATATTTCCCTCCCCTCCAGTTCTATGCCTAAATTGTAGAGGTGGAAATAGGTGGTGTTGCCATCTATTGTTAAGAAGTCCAATCTGTCTCAAAGGCTCTGGCAACTTTCATTCATTTCCTTCGGGTAGGACACAACAACATGTATACATATTTTTTTTTAAATTTTAAAACTTTAGATCATAAAAAATATTGCCCTTAAATCTTAATGATAGAGAAAATATTTTCTCTAATTATATACCACTTTTTTGAAAAAGGTCAGATTATCTATTTAAAGTTATTCCTTACTAAACATGCATTTCACAGCTGCATGGGATTTTCTTTTGTATAAAACATATAAATTAAGTAATGTTTTTTGCATTAAGATTTTTTTTTTAAGTATAATATACTTGATCCACATCTTCCTATGGGATTAGCCTTTTAAATATAATTGTTTGCTCACAATAAAATACATTTTGAATAAGTACTTTTAATTTAATTTCCGTTTTCCAGTATTTTAATAGTGTAATTTAACAATCTTGGTCAGACAGAATTTAATCCATAAGTTTTTTTATGTGCCATCGGTTTTAAATTTCATTTGATTCTTTTGTTTTTCTATCATCTATTCAATTTTTGTAATTTAAATATTTGTTCCTTTTGATAAAATAAGTACAAAACGTTGAGGAATCGAAGAATATTTTGTTCCATATGAGTACAGTTTTGCTGAAAAAAATTTAACCCCAAAAAGATCATTCGTTTTGTTTACCGACTAATTATTACTACCTTTTGTCGTACGCAAAAAATAGTATTCGAAGTAGAAATTCGTCTTCTTATTTTTCTATATAAAAAAAATACTGTCTTGGTGTTAATTTAAAACTTAAATAAAATCTTAAGCAATGATTAAATTAAAAAAAACTAACTAATAATTAATATATTTTCATATTAGTCATTCTGTTATATCGGTAATAGTCAATAACACGAAGCTGGTGCTTTTGAGTCATGGGATCAAAGCTAGTACCACAGAAGTCGCGCCTTGTAGAGAGACTGATACACGCTAAATCTGTCGATGTTCTATGTTCTACCTTTGACGTGGTGCGGATGTTTGGAATGGGAGTATCAACTCAGGTGTCAATCTTGTCACTTGACTGTGGTTCAATGTTCTGAGGTTCGTCACCAATATAGTCCAAATAGAATAAAAACAAATGATGATCGGAAAAAATAAGGTTACAAGCCACATCATTTGAAAACAACCTATTGTGCAGTAATTTTGTTTCCCCAGATTGGAGACAGATGGCGCTACTTGTCATATGGCTGGTTCACGGGTAGGTAGTGAAAGTTCCCAGATGGTTTAGGACAAAATGGCAAGAGCTTAGAAAATTGGTCTCGTTTGGAAGTGCGAGCCGTGATTCGATTTTTATGGGCAATGAATGTTTCCCCGCCTCTGACATTTACAATCAAACCACGGAAATTTATGGTGAAGAAGCAATGAGAAAACAACATGTAACAAACGTTTTTCAATCAGGCAGATAGGGTGTTGAAAACTGCAACAAGGCAGGGAGCGACCATCCAAGTTCTTCATGGTACAAATTGAAGAAATGATCCAAAATGATCGACTGGTAAAGGAGCTACTTGTCATACAGGTGATTTGCGGGTAGGTAGTGAAAGTACCCAGACAGTTCAGGACAATTGAAACGGGAAGACACTTAGAAATTTGGTCTCGTTTGGAAGTGCGAGTTGTCATTCGATTTTTATGGTCAAAGAATGAGCAGACAACATGTAGTGAAATGGTGTCACTCCTTTCAATCATGCAGACAGGGTGTCAAAAACCACAATACGGCAAAGAGCGGCCAGCAAAATTCTTCAACGACAGAAATCAACACGGCACGAATTAGAGAACTGATTCAAAATGATCGAAGGATAATTCTGCGTGAAATCTTGTCAGAGCTGGGACTGCATATCGTTTACCGATATGCTGCATCAGCGTGCAGCATATCGTTTCAGATGTGCTGCGATATTCCAAGACAGTGCTGTGAAAACATCCGCCGAGACCTGGCTCAATGAACAGGGACCTGGTTTCTGCCAAGACGGGTTAAACAAGTTGGTTCTGCGTTCTGATAAATGACTAATTACACTTGGCGATTATGTTGAAATGTGATAGGCACGTACACCTCTTAATGCCTATTTGTATTTTCTGTCTATCGTTAATAAATATTTCCTTATTCGACTTGTAAACTTTTTTCTGATCAACCCTTGTATATATCTCTCTATTATGGAATTCTTATTTCTGACCTTAGCAGTTTGAATATTTTTGCTGAAGACATTTAATTAATCGATTAGTTTTTATTAAATTTCCTACAACGATCTCTGAACAAACCATTAGTATTTAATTCCCCCGCTATGTACATAACATTACCTGAAAAAAATAAGCAATTTATTATTAGAAAGTTTAGCTTTCCAACCCCTAAATCTTACGTTCTTTCCCAAACTATTATTATCTTCTAAGAATTGTTATAGTAACAAATATATGTGCAAACTACCGCTAGGAATATTAAATATATTCTTAGTAAAATAATAATAAAAAAGCTATCTTTTTTTTAATTTTGAAAAAGTTGATATACATATATTCTTACCAGAACATGAAAAATGAATTTTAACAAAAATAAAATTTACCTTTCTACCTTCAACTATGATGAGAATCGCAGTAAAAGTAAAAGCAAATGTTATCAACTCGTATTACTATCCATATATTACGGGTTTTTTTTGTCTTGTCATTATAAATATTTTAATAAAATGTTTTTAAAGAACTTTTTTTATGTATCCATACTTTAATAAAAAATATTGTTCCATTTTCATTATCTGTGACTCGTGTTTTTTTTTTTTTCATTTTTAATAAAAATTGTAATTAATAAGTAAAATAAGTAACAGGACAAGTTTTTTCTGTAAGGAATACAATTGTTTTCGAAGCATAAAACAATTTCCTTCTGGAAAGATATAAGATTTAAAATAGCAATAGATTATCGAAAAATACTCAATATGGAAGAAAAATCTGAGTTTGTCAAATTTGAGTTGTTGCAATCTTATATAATTATTAGAAAGTTTTCAAAAATATGAATGTTGTTTAATTATTTCGCAGGGACATATCTAACAAATCTTTAAGTGACTCAATATTTTTTTTTAAATTTATGTATTTTACAGATAGTGTATAATTTAATTGGATTATATATTTTTTTAATGGAGAGAATATCATTACAATTCATTATATTTTTAATTTAATTAATCTTTAATATTCCTTAATATTATGCTATATGTACAACTTTTGACAATAAAGTTTGGTGAAGAAAATCAGAACGGCCTATCTGGCAACACTGGCGAAATAAAACGCTGAACATGCGTAGTGGTAGGTGTTGACTTCCTGCCCCCACCGTTGTTCAGTTGAGTAAATTAATCACGAAAGATCTTGAACTAACTGTGCGCGTAATAGCTGGACGTCGAATGCTAAAATGTACATAAACTTTTCACCCGTTACATGATTTATTTACGCAGGGTACGACCCCAGTACGCACAACAAAGTTCATGTTTCTTTGTTCACGGCAATGTTCGCCCTTACACAGCCAATATTGTCAAGTAGTTCCTGGAAAAAAAGAGGAGTAGAACAAATTGAACATCCACCAATCTCGCCAAATCTCAATCGTTCAAACATCTGCCTATTCCAAAGACTCAAACTAGTTTTGATAGGAAAGAGATTTGTGACGATATTTCTAGCCTCCAACGAAACATGAAGCGGCTTTTGAACTCCATTTTAAAAGACTTCTTGCAAAGTTTCGAGGACATGTATAGCAGATCTCAGACGTGTATGGCTATGGGAGGTGGCTATTTTGAAGCACAGTAAGGAAACTTTCGTTAATATTTCATTTGCGTTCCTTTTACAGGATTATTCACCGAACTTTATTGTCAGAGGTTGTAAATCTTATGCCGCGATCGTTTTAAGTATGTAAAGACCTTTTATATTCACACATGATTTTTTTATTTCACAAGTTTCTCACTCCTTAACATGTGGGGTATGTAATAACAATAAGAAATAAAACTCTTTTGAGTACAGTGACTAGTTCTTATATTCATTCAGAATCTTACAATGGATAATGTAATTCAATCATACCAGCTATTATAACCTTCATCATTCGATTCTTCCTCATTATATCCTCAAAGAAACTTTCTTCATTCGAAAACACTGTGTGTTGTGATATATCTATTAAACACTGTCTATATCATTAAATATCTTAAATATCGCATTGCTTCATTATAAATTCAAAAATACGCCGTAGCATAAGAAATATTTTAAAGCGTGCTCATGCATTTAGAACTGTAACGGCGATTCACGCGCAGGGTATGCCATACCCGAAGAGGTGGTATCCAAAAATATATATTTATAATTCGCCAAGAAGCTAAGGCCCCCTCAAAGGACATGACCTTGAAGTCAGCTACACGAGAAACTATTCAATAACCAAAAAAGGTTTAGATTCTGTCTTGGAAAAAGTTAGACGATGTGTATGACATACCCTGCACGAGAAATGCCAGGTTAACATATACGAAAGAAAAAGACTGGGAAAAATATACATCAAGTTGATTAATACAATTTTTGAAGATGAAAATTTCACATACATAAATATATATATATTATACTTCATGATTATATTGAAAATTATATATAAACATTAATTCCCCGTATGCTCCATTCAAGGCAATATGCTGAGACGCAAGGAACACAAATAGTGGACACTTTCATATAAAAGTGTAGCACATTTTTAAAATTCTGATACGTGAAGATGGCAATTCGTTTTTTAATTTTTTTGTTTTATATCCTGTGGACTTCTACACTTCTTCAAATGAGGTTACATTAATTCCCGAAGATATTTATAGAAACCTTAGAGGGGGGGACGACTACAATTGTTTTATCCAAGCACATGATGGGCCAAAAAGCATCTTACAGTTTGCAATGTTTAATAAAAGAATTAGTTGTTTTATACAATGTCAAACATTGTTTGAAATATTTTTTGAAGTTAGTATAAAAAACAGCCTTTTTGATGAGTAGAACAGTTCAATTCGAAAATTAAAACTATTACAACATTTCTATGTCTTGAACTTCTAGACAAATATTAATTTTATGTTCTTAAAGGTAAAAATATGATTGCTTATAATCTTTTAGATTCAAAAAATTTAACTTTTTTTAATGAGAATGACACACTTATATTCTTTGCAAGATAACGAGGAAATATCTATATTTATATAGCAACAAATTAGAGATTTCTCATCACGTACTTCTCAGTTGTCAAGCTCAGAGCTTGATTATAATATTCTGAATGTCCTCTCTCCAATACCTTTGTCAAATAATTTTCCCTAAAGTTATTAACATTTTAAACAGCATAGTAACTTCTGGTCCACTCTGAAATATGTCATATTGAAATGCTATAGACTGATATTTTAAAACCCACTCTTTTTTTCCAGAAGGTTCTCACCAATTATCATAGATTAAGTTACATGTTTTTTTTATTAAAAATTTGGATTTAGAATTTAAGAAATTCGTCCTTCTGGAAGTTTTCGTCTGATTACTTAAAATATCAAAATTGTTCAATTATGTATTACGTTGTTTAAAATATTTACTTCCCAATTAAGCTCGTTAAGGATTTGACTTCCAGAGCTGGAATTTTGATAAATTAAAATGTATCAGTAAAACATCAGTTTTCAATATATTTCTTGCATGAACGTAGGATTTTTCATGTACAAAACATTTTTGTAAAAAATGTCTAACTTATTCACACGCAATAATAATCTGTATTGAAAAGTTATATTCCTAAACTCTGAACAATAATCAAAACTATTTTAGGATTTATTTTACTGTTTTATTTTATACTCAATAATATTTAGGATTCATATTTGCATACATTTAAATCTAGCTTTAAAATATAATTTCATGATAAATATTGCTAATATTTCTCAGCAGCAGTTACAATTTCCAATCATATAGTTAAACATTTTTAAACAATTAAGATATCAAAGAACATAATCTGTTTGTTTGTTAATGGAACTATAAGCAACAGTTGAATGATCCACATATCATTATTCAGCGAAGCAACCTCTGTTGTAGTTCCCTAATAATGAAATAAAAACAGCATTTGCCTAATTGTTGTTTAGAAAGCGACTCGTGAGTTGTATTTTTTAGTAGTAAATTGACTGCTGAAAATTGTTTCTTAAAGTTTGATTCCTTCCAAGAAAAAACGAAAAATGGCGAAGGAGATTTTCATGGGTGCGTTTGTTCTTTTGCACTGTCTGTTTTGCCTCCTTAAATTACTTTGCCATTTTGATATTTTGTATTGCTTTCATTTGATCCCATACTTTATATTTATTGATTTCTTGAAGAATATTTTATACGCTTTAAGAGTAAACTAGCTAAACAAAATCCTACAGAACTTGGTATTGATGCTAAGAATACTATATATTTCAAACTATGATATAAAATTTGATATGGATTTTGATGATGGAGATAATTCATTTCAACGATTTTCCATGGATAACTTTCACGATACTGATAATCTGCTGGAAAGATGTCTCAGCAACAAAACATGTTCTTCGGTAACCTTAATCGGTGATGTTGCAGCTGCTACAGAAACCGAAGACTCTATCATTCAAGCAAGTGAAGGTTTTTTCAATGAAACTCCACACAGCGATGATGAAAAAATGCTTGAAATGAATAATGCCGATTTGCAATATCATGATTTGGAACTCTTGAAGAACGAAATGACTTTTCCGGATGAAAGCTCTTTCACCAACTCCGTTGGTACTGATCTAATCGACCCCGCTGTTCAATGCACTCCAGCGGAACGCAATGGATCGCTGTCATCTGCAACAAATTCAAGCTCTTTTACAAATGTCACTGAAATGGAGTCGTTCAATGATTCTGAGGATTCAAAGGATATAGATGATTTTTCTCTGAATTCTTTTCAAATCAAATCGAGACATGCAATCAGAATCTTCAGATCTTACGTCCCTCAGCGATTCTGAAGGAGATGTCCAGTCCACTGAAAGTTCATCTGGCCCGAAAAAAAGAATGCCTTCCAAAATGTCAAAAAATTCTTTGGTAGATTATTAAAAGCAAGACCATCTTGCTGTCGTTGCCAGAGATTACACTAACATTTGCAACTGTGTTTTGAAAAGAAACCCTCAATAGCTTGGATAATTCACATGCAGACAATAGTTGAAGAATTTAAGCGAAATAAAAGTGTACAAAAACTGAAGTAAAATCACAAGACAATGAAATATCCTACCAAGTCACTTCACGGACCAATTTAGAATTCAGTATAATGGTCTCTCAAGAAAATACAGCCTTTCCCATAGATTACAAATCATCGCTATTTATCTTCAAAACAATTTTAGTAAACACTGAAAACCTCTAAACTTGTACTATATGAAATGATCCGAGGAGAAAACATCCTTGTCGCTTCTTGAGCTAGGTGCTCAAGTGGATTTGTATGTAATGTATATAGATTTTTTTAATATTTTTACATTTTTTTTTTCTTTTTTCACTGCGGACACTAATTATTACAAATAGCATCGGGGTTGCTTCTTCATCCGCTTTTGCTTGTTGCTTTGGTCATCTGCTTTCGCTATTAATTCCTTATGACAACTTGCCTGAATTAGACTTTATTTAAGCCGTTCAGGTTCTACCTGATTGCAACTTGGTGCAATCCTATCAGGTGTTTTACCTAATTGTGACTTTATGCAAGCCGTTCAGGCATTGCACCTGATTGTGACTTTATTCACCCTTTAAGAGATTTGTTTCCCAATTATGACATTTAATGCCTGAAGAAAGGGTTTTCACCTAATCAATGACATCGAACAACTGGAAAGAAATATTGCCGAATGTCTGCTCTACATATGAGAAACGTTTCCTGAATGAAACTAACATCAGTTATATGCAAGGAGGGAACATACGCCTGGTCAGAATCATCAGAAGATTTGCGCTGTTGGGATGCTGCTATCTTGTCTTCTCAAACATGAAAAATATGTTTATGTGTCCAATATTCATTTGTAGTTTTCAATAGTTAATAAACCCTGACAATAGTGAAAATTTTGCAATAGCCTTACTGGATCATTATGCACAAATAAAATTTCGAATTTCAACTTTTTTGTGTCTTTTTTATTGCCTTTGTTGTTTAATTAAATTTAAGTAAAAAAAAATATTATGTAATTACAATTTGAAATATAAGTGAGTATAGTATATTAAAGTAATATAAATTTATTTCTTTTGAAGATGTAAAAAGATGGCATCTACGTTTTGTTAACATTACATATGGTTATTTTTTTTAAATTCAGAGCAGATTAGATTATATTTTTATTCATTATAATCTAAATAAAAAATTCTTACGTTCCTAATTATTCCTTTCCATTGACCCAAATGCTTGGTTTTATTACGAATACTGTTTCATATTATTTATTAATCTGTTTTCCCTTCTAAATTTTAACTAATTTCTGTAATATAGGCTACTAAAAGGGAAAGTTGATACCCGAAAGCTTTGTTCAATTCTGCATTCTTAGACAAGGCTTCTCCACTAATACTTTAAACCTACTATACATATAACTATATATTAACCCTGTTATACTTTATGTATATACCGTATAATCTAGCGCAGGGGTCCGCAACGTCTTAGCTGCGGCGTGTTAAACTCATCTAGCAATACGATTCAGCGTCCCACAATAGGGAATTTTTGAAACAGGTTGATTTCCGCGATAATGCATTAAATAATAGTGAATAGAAGTCAATAATATAGACTTACAGTTTTATTGTATATTAATTTTGCAATATTTAAAGATTTTTCTTACAATAAAAATGAACAGCATAAATTATAACTACTTCAACAAAAATAAAAATAATTAAAGTTGTATACATATTTATGCATTTTTACACATTTTTTATTTAAATAAGAGAAGATGTTGAGATATATGCATACATTAACATAAAATATAAGTACTTCCCTTCATTATAGTCAAATAAAAGTTTTAATGTGCACCTAGTGCTTGCAGCGCTCTACATTTATATCGAAAAATCCGGTGTATAATCTGTAACTTTGAATTTGCTACGATTCTGAGAATTCAGTTGCTAAATAATTTCTTTGTGGACTCGAAATATTTATCATGAGGAAAAGTTTTTTTCTTATTTAGATATGTAGAACCAAAAACGGAAAGCAGAGTACATGCCATTTTCTCTCTTTAAACAATTAAATATCTCCAACAATGACATTCAATAATTCACAAAATAGCTGTAAAATTATCTTTAGAGAGTTACTTCTTTCAAATTTTTTCGTAATTCCGTAAATGTCCAATATTCCAAAGATGTTTGCCAAGCAAGGTCCATTATAAATTTATCAACTTCCATTCATTTAAAATTTTACAAATTATTTAGTAATGCAGAGTGCCACTGAAAACTGTACGGCGTGCCACATGTGGCACACATACCATAGGTAACCGACCTCTGATCTTGCGTATAGCGCGCACTTTGAACACAAAAAAAATAAGGCTAAAATTTACTAGTGCATATTATAATGGGTATAAAGATTAAAGCTATAAAAACAAAGAAAATGTGTGCATATAAAAATTGGACTTCTACAAATGTATTCAGCCTCACTTTGTTAAGGTTTGTCACCTTCTAAAACCCAAATGTTCCCCTGAATGGTTTACTGCTTCACGCATCAAAATACTGACTAACAGAGTTAGTCCGTCTGGAATAGCTGCAATATCTGTTACACTCTGCCAACAATTTCTTTATGCGTTATCCGTTTGATGGGATTTGAACATGTTCCAAAGTAAACGTTTTCGTCAAACATTTCTGGTCCACAATTTTGCATTGTTTCAGGCCATTCATCCTTTGAGTACATATGAATGAAAACATCTTTTATGAAACTGAGTATCGACATCGGTTTTCTTTTAAAAGTAACCTTTGGATTTTAATGTTGAGCTGTCCTCTGAGCAGAAGTGCATTATTATGAACAATGATGTGAGATATTTAGTGATTTGTTGTTTTTATATGAACAGTTTCGTTCAAACAACAAGAGCACTGCACATATTACTTTCCTGGTTACTTCGTAAAAATGGGCAAGCACATTGTACAACTAAAAATTTAAAAAATCATTTCTACTGCACAGCTGAGTGTTATACGCACCATGTTAAGCGATTGATTTATAAAAGTACATCTATACATTAACTGAGAATGTTTAGTAAGATATAAAGGCATACATCGCTGTAGCCAATCAATATTTCTCTCAACATTATGCTTAAAACATAATGCAGATCTTTTTTCCCCTTTAATATGATGTGTGACTGTTAAATAATGAAACTGACGCTATTACATGCAGAAGTACGCATGCAACAAACGCCAGCTACATATGTCTTTTTAGCATGAAGCCTTCTAATTAGATAGCAGTGTCTCTTGCTTCTGTAAACAAATACGTATAGCCATAAGCATCGTTCGCAATAGTTCTCTCTTTCCTTCCCACCCGGGAAATGATAACTGTAACAATAGACCATTGGATTGTGGTATTTCACATGAAACTTGGAAAAATAGCAACTAAAACATAGTTTATTATAAAAAGTGTATTTCCTTAAATGTGTTCTTCATGTGCTCGTGTTTTTGATCGCCTTCAGCGTTTTCAATGTGGCAGAAAAGACGTTAATTCTCGCCCGGGTCACTCTTCCTCGTAAAAACGGATGAGAATATGGAAGCAAAATCAGTAATCTGTTTCAAACTAATTGTAAATTAAGTATTCATGCGATTGCTGAGACCCTGGTAATTGATAAAGCATCCGTTCGGCCATTTTATGTAACAGTTTTAACACACACAAAAGGAGTGCCAAAAAGATGCCTGACATTCTCCATTTTGAACAACAAGAATATTTGTATTTACACTTGAATGTTATTGAATATAATAACCTGGGACGAATAGTAAGTATCTACTTGTGGTCCAAAAGAGAAGCGCCGATCCATGCACTGTAAGAGTTCATTTTCACAGAGAGGAGAAAAGGCTGGGATCAGCAAATAAAAATTCGAAGTAATGATTATTGTTTTTTTCCCTTTGTTATCTATGGAATTGAGTACACTCATTAGGTTCCTGTAAGACAATTTACTAATCTACATTACAATATTCATTCACGTCATTGTTGAATTCCGTATCCTCTTTGCTGGAATCACTACTGGAATTATGATGAATATTTCCTTTTTGCTACAAAACTTGTAAATCTTTGCTTTTAGGACTTGCGATAGCGATATATATATATATATATATATATTTCTTCATGCTGCTCGCAATTCGTTGCTAATAATTTTAGGTGAATGATAATTAAATGAAAAGAGTAAGAGTATGTGCATTTCTTAATTACATTAATCTAAAATATACGAAAATTTCTAGATTTTTAATAATAGTACAGAATGTCCTGTATTTTTTTCTAGACAATTTTTCAGTTATACTGATTCCGTTTCATACAAAAAAGCATTTAGTTTTATAGGAATCTGCTTAACATATTTGAAAACACATTCCGTCTTCTGAAGAAGAAGAACTAATGAAAAATCGCTATTTAACCCCGATCAAACACAGGAAGTGATATTTTTCAATTATATTTAGTTGACATGGTGGGAAAAATACCCACCAAAATCTATTTACTATTTTTTTTTAAAAAAATCTCTTTTTATACACAATTTGAAACATTTTCAGCATTATCTGACTTTGTCAAATTATGTATGATTTATTATCCTTGAAATTAATTACTTTATTCACTTTGCAAAAATCAAGAAATTTTTTTAATTATTTATTTATTTTTTTCCAATTGAAACTTTACTAAAGAGATTTTGTGCATAGTCTGACACAATCAAACTACGTATGTATTAGGACCAGTTTTCAAAATTGTAGTATTTTTTAAATCATTGTTTGGTGCGGCTTAGCCTAACTGGGCTCTTGTGCCATAAAATCAAACAATCAAATCAAATCAAATCCGTCTTCTAAAAAAGACATACTTGCTTATCATACATATTATGCTTAAAGAAAAAGCAATATTTATTCAAGATTAAGTATAATGCTGCATTTTTTTTATATTTATAAAATAATTAATAAACATTAAATGTAACGTAACAGAGAATAAGTTTCATTTTACTAAGGTTCGTCAAAAAGCAACTGTATTCATTCAGCAACTTTATTAAACAAAGATAGGTGGTGGCCGCATGCGTTGTATTGGCGGGTCTCCGTACGTGTAAGTGGAATTTAATTATGTCCTTATCGTCTGCACAAGCAGGTAAGCTTTTCTAACAGATTGCACCAAACAGGAGGAACGAGGAGTGATTTGATTTTTGTGGCCGGAGAGTGTGTAAAATACTAAAACTCACCGAAGACTTTTGTCACAATACGGGGAAAGTGTTTTATCTTGTAAAAGCGTCTTTTCAAAGATCGGAATGTTCAAAAAGGGCTGAACTAGTTCAACACAAATAGAGGGAGCTGAGCCATCGTCATCTACGACTGCTGAAGACAATATTCAACATTCTAGGGAGATGGTTGCAGCAGATAGGCGGAATCTGTATCAAATTCTGTAAAACGTGTGCTGGATGGGTACTTCGAAAGCTTTCCTCAGTAATAAACTGGTTGGACTTTGGGACCCTGGAACACCCTCCCTACTGCCCTGAACTCGCTTACTCAGACTTTCACTTTTTAAATTAATTTTAGAGAGGTCATCGATTTGTCTTAAACATGGACATTCGGGAAGAAATACAAAAGTACTTTCATGACCAATTGAAAACCTTCTACCAGGAAGCTCACTGGAATAAGTTTTGGTTCAATATGTACACTGCATCCAAAAATAAGGTACCTGTTGTTCGCTTATCCTTTTTTAATAATGTTGTAGAACGAAATATGTAAGTAATTTTTGGCTTATCAGTGTATTTGACACTGTGTTTTTATTAAATATATACACTCAAATTTGCTAATTTTTACTATCTAATTTATTTGCATTTCGTTGTTACATGCTTCAAGGGAAAAAATTAATTATCCTCTCTTTTATTAAAAATAGATATATATTTTACTTCCATACTGAATTCATTTGCATGATGAATTAAAAGTTAAATTTATCAGTTTTTTTTTAAGTATTTTTATTGTAACAATTTATGTAGTATCACATATGAATATGTTTCACCCTGGTATATTCCAAGAATTCATATCCATCTATAATTTCATTGCCTTTAAGCATAAATCAAAAATGAAATATTAATCGGTCTGTCAATAATAAATCTTCTATATCTTTACAACTGTTCAACTCCTTTTCCAAAACAGAAAGTCAAATGTCTAGAGAAAATAAATCTGTTGCTAAAGTTATGAAAGTTCCTCATTTCCAATATTATAACTTTCACAAGCCAATATTCTCCAGAATCTTCCCTGGAACAAAAAAGTCTTTTTTCCGAAATCTTCACCGCAGGATACTTTGTGAAAACAATTTCATTCTGTTCCTTAAAGCTCGCTCGTGCATGAAAATGCCCGCTTACTCAACCGTCCTTTCTTTTAATCAAAAGAATACCTTGTACATCATTTTCATAACCCTTCGTCTGTATTTATTCACTTGTTTCCCTGTTGTAATTTTCTAGGAGCTAAGAAGAGTTGAGAAGATATGAAAAAATACCTTCAAAGTTGTCATTCCAAAAACTAAAGCTTATGTCTTTCCATTTTGCCATCACGCTCTGTGGAAGACGAATTCTTTTCTTGAGCTTAGGGGTATATTTTTCCTCTCTGAATAATTGAAACAAAGGTGGAAGTATTATTTTTTAAGTACAGTGAAAATTGTTTAATACAAGACAGATGTGGCTGAAATATTTTTTTGCTGTTAAGCGATATTGCAAAAAAAAAAAAAACACATATTCAAAAAAATTAAATTAAGAAGAGTACATTTTATTACAATAGATCTGTATATATGCATGAATTTAATAGATATAGATGGGACAAAAACTTTCGCAAGAGCTTAATGAAGTGTAATGAAAAATTTTCATTTCTTTTGGGGAAAACAAAACGTTTATTGAGCTTTTGGAAAACAATCTGATTTTATTTAATTTTATTGCATTGTCTTTTATACATCAAATTGTCAACAAATTGTTCGAGGTCATCCTTTTGTTTTTCATTTCACCATTCCTAAATATCGGCGCATACTTTTCATGATGTTCCTCAATCTGTGCATACATTACCATCATCTACTGCTACTATTTCTTCCGATGATACAATAGAGTACTCCAAAAATACAGAAACTTTCTGAAATATTTCATTAAGTGCCTGATGTTTGCCGTATCTTGTTAGTTCTAAAAAAAAAAATCTTTTCGTGTTAAGCGATTTTCGTTTCGTGTTAAGAGAAGAAATACATGATAATGCGCAGTATGTCTGGTACATTGCATTATGTCGTGTTAACCGATTTTTTTCTTAAGCATTTTCGCGTTAAACGTATTTTACTGTATTTATTTGTGTCTTTTTGAATACCGAAACAGTAAAAAATAAATAAAAAAATAGAGAAGTACATGTGTGTGTGTGCGCATGAAAAAAAAATTCGTCGGAAATTTATTTCATAAAGAAAACTTACTTTGTATTTAAAATTATGGTCCTAAAAGTCTAATTTTATTCGGATGGTATAGGAAACGCAAGAAGGAATCTCTAGATGATATGATATTTTTGTATTCGTTTATGAGTGCTTAATTATTTTGAAATTTTTTACATTAGTAAACATTTTATGCGTATTTATCTTCTAAATTATACATATTTCTTTTAAAAATCCTAGAGTTGATAGTATTTTAAAAATAGCTGTAATCGAAGAATAAGATTAACTCATTTCATAAATACTATATGCACACTTCTTATTCATCAATGATAAGGAATCGATGAAGGATGTATTCAAAAAAACCAAACGAATCGTTCGTACTGTACGAAAAATTTTCCTTTAAAAGAAATGTATTACACATTTATAAATCTCCAAGAAAGAAAAACTTGAATAATCTTCAAAAACTGAATATGATCAAAACATATACAGAGGGTTTTTATATTCTTTATAGCTTTTGAAGGTTTCTTGAGGAAAATCGTTCCTTTCTCTAATTATTAGCCACCAAATAAAAAAAACTTATTCATTAAAAAAATTTTTAATTAGAAATTTTAAAAGAAAAAAGTATTTTTAGAACGATAATTTTCTATAACCATCATTATAATTTTACAATTCACAACATCTGTTATTTAAATAAGAATATTATTCTAAAGCAGAAATATTAGAAATGTCGGTCTAATGAGCTGAATGTAGCTAATCCTTAAAGAGTCTAAGATAAAGCATTGCAAAAGACAAAAAAATCCTTGATTCTGAGGTGGCTGATGCCCATCAAATATGCCGTGTCTCAAACATTCTCCCGTTGGTGTAGTGTGAAAATTAGCATAAATAGGGATGCCACCTCAGGCGGCGTCCTATTCACTTGACCATGGTTCAAACTTACGAGGTCAGTGCCTTCCTTGACCTTTATACATAGTGCGAAGAGTAAATATAACTCATTGTAAAAACATTTTAATGAAAGAATATATTTTTAACAAAATCTCATATTTCATGTTTGCTTTATGAAAAAAATTTCAATTTAATGTTAAAAAGTACAGAGAAATGTTTTATAAAAAAATTACATACTTTAATAATCTATAAAAAAAAAATCTGATTTAGGGGGATTTCTTTTTCTTTATTGTATGTGTGTGTGTTTATGCTCTGTAGATTTTTAACAATTTTAGCTAATTATTGATGCGATATTTTGTTTTTCTTTCATTTCTATGGAAACATAAACTGTGTAAAAGGGCGAGAAATATGCATTATATTGATTTCTTATAGATACATTAAAATTAAAGCTCTTTTAATGAGTTGTGAGGATAATTCAAAGCTCTCTTTAACAGGACACTTTCGGAAACGTTTCTACCTTTTATAGATATAATAAGAATTTTAAAAGGGTTTCTAAAGAAGGTGACTACAGTAATTACACAGACGAATAAGTATTTAAAAAAAAAACAATGATTTAAATGCATATACAGTGGTGGCAAAAAGTTTTGAACGCCCTAATTTGTTGCCTAATTATTGCGTTTGACTTAACTTTTCCGTTATTAAATTATCTTACTATCTTAACTATTTTTATGAGTTCTAATGTATCTTTTGCGCTGGCTCATAATCTGTTGCTAATGTTTGAATGCAATGAATAGTTTTTGTAGGTACAGACACCTGAACACAAGAATTTGTAGCATGTTTAGAATAACACAATCTAGGAAAATATATTTATTCACTGTAGAATATTTCAAAAAATTGGAAGTGCAATATATTTAGGATGCAATATTGAAAATCACATGATTGTTACACGTTTTCTGACGGATTCTATCCACTGTACGTCAACTAGCCCTCTTGGAGAAATTATTCTTTAATCATGATTTGAGTTTAAAATCACCTTTCGTAGAGATGACTTGATTTTATGCTAATGTAAATGCTTTTTAAACACTGAAAATGGGAGTGTTAATGTTAATCCTGAATCGTGGAGAATTGTTCGAGGATCGTTAATCGTGAATCGAATGTAGCTAGTCGTTAATCTTTGATAGTAACTCGTTCGTTCTCAAGTTATTGTTCGAGCTATGACTGCCGTTTGCAGAAGTGGAAATAGTAGATAAGCTGATTTAAAAAGGACTGTAACAGTTTAGGAAAGAGTAGACAAGTAGATCAATAGATTTCTGTAACGAGTCTATTCGCGTTCTTCCTACTAATAGTCATCTTGAGGAATGTTGGATCTTTAAAAATTATTCCATACTGAAATTTTTTTCCCCGAAGAAAATTTATCTTCAAATACAAGCTTTGAATTGCATAACCACATCTTCTTCGAAGGAAAGTGTTTTGAATACAATAATTTTTAAAGATCCAATATTCCCCAAGAGGATTATTAGTAAGAAGAACGCGAATAGACCCATTACAAGCGTGCTTTAAATAATCGTATGTTAGATTAAGAAATTAATCAGGATTGCCTCTAAGGTAACTAAGTATGAATTGACCCTTTCACGACGAGTTTTTTTTACAAAAGAGCAATTTTGGTAGCATAAACTATGAGTAGAGGGCACAGTGGAATGCTAACAGTAAGATGTTACATTTTTACGAAAATTTTAAACACTAATTTAGGACCGGGACATAATTGTCCCCTCAGTCCTGATTACTAGGACATATATGTCCCAGTAATCTTCAGTGAGTAATTTTGTTAAAAAAACAATGATGGGACATCGTGCATTGATAGTGCACATTCACGGCATCATGCACATTTTAGTGTGTGATTCCTTCTTTTGTTGTCCACATTTACGGCACCGCCGTCGTGTTTTTGTTGTTACTGGCAGTTCGTCACCAAGATTGAGTAAGCTTCGTGATGTTTTAGTTAGGCGTATAATTCCTCTACGGCGTTGATACAGAGCATTGAGCTTTCCAGACGCCATCAAGGCTTCTGCAAGAGGTACGATGAAATCAAGAAGTGGGGGTTTTCGATGTTTGAGTCCGCAGTGCGCCATCCATGAGTTGACCACTGCGCTCATCAATAGGCGAAAAAATACTTTCTTCCACTAATTGCTAGATTTTTTATTTAATTCATAGACATTTGCCATTTGGTCTGCAAAGTCTACGCCTCCCATGATTTCGTTGTAGAATTCGATTGCCACAGGGCACTCAAATTCTTCTTTGCTTACATCTTTCATGGTGCGATTTACTTTTGCCTATTTAGCTTCTTAACATCATGGTCACATAGGACTGTTCGGACAATGTGTTTCCACCATCCAAGACGAGAGGGACACATATGTCCCGATAATAAAAACGGAAGTAAAATTTTGCCACTTACCAGTTTATTAGAGGTAATTTGCTTCGTGAGTAACTTATCTGGCCTTAGATTTATGGTTAAATCAAAATTTAATGGAAATTAGGCGGTATTTTCCAAAACTAAACTATTTACGTTCGTACAGTATGGAATGAGCTGCTACAACACTTCAAAAACGTGGGAATTACATTATGTACGGTAGTGCCATCTATGTTCTGTGAATGAAAATACCTTCAATAATATTGGCAGGACTGGAGGGAAAGTCTCCAATTAAACAGAGAAGCGTTTCTGTCCAACAGGAATTTTTTGAAATTTGCTTGGGACGCATGTGTCCCGTTAGACGTGTAAGTGTTAATCATAAATGGATTAGTCTGAAATAAAAGCATCAATTTTTTTTAACAATATATCTGCTTCTTTAATGATCCAACCCACTTCTGCAACCTCTGGTTAGCGGCAGCTTGAACATCAATATTTTATGGTCTGGCCATTTGCTTTAATTACCTCTCCACATCTGTTTGGCATGGAATACACCAAATTCACAAGAAGCTCTTTTATGATCACATGATTGAAAGAAAATATCAAAGCTTTAATTCCCTCAAGTTTGTTTGAAGGTTTTTTTTCTCTTCGAAATATAGTAATCATTTTTATGCCGTAGGTTCTTTATAGAATTAAGACCTAAAACTGTTCTTGTCAACTCATTCTGTGTTTACAATATTTTCTTCGAACCATTTCTGAACTCCTATTGCATTTTGATATGGAACATTATTGTCCTGAAAAATCCTTGACTGATCTCCGGAAAGATTTCCCGCTGTTCGTAGCAATTTATTTTGTATTATTCTGTATTATTTTGAAGTAGTCTCCGGTTTTAAATTTTCTTTTCACGAAGTAAAGTCTTTTCTAACTACACGAAAAAGTATCATATCATCCCTATCATCACTTTCATCAGATTCTTTATTGTGAGCTTCATACACTGAAGGCTGAATTATTTATGAGTGTTTTGTCTACATACGCATTATTTTTTACCTGAAATCGAAAACAGACTTTTACCACCAAATACTACCTTTTCGAAGTCTTTAACAGTCCATAATGAATAATCCTTGGCCCGTGCCAATCAGTCAGTAATGGTTTGGGGCAAGATTTGAAGCATCGTAATCCAATTTCTAGCTCTCACAATTCGTAGGAACACGTTCACATTCGATGTCAAAATCCATTATTTCAAAATCTGTGGTGAAGTAAGCCATTTACTTAGAGCGTAGTCGTGAAATACCCGGTCTTCAAGCAAAACTGTTTTGCTCGGATCACTCAGTTTTACTCATAGAATAATCGTCTTCCTTCAAAATAATTATTTTGTCTTCCATTATAACGCAGAAACGAAAACTTACCCATAATTTCAATATTATCCACCCACTCACTTCAAATTGTAATATGTAATAGACAAATACATTCAATACATTAAAACATTCTGCACGTTCTGTTTTCAACCCTTCAACTCTATTGCTCTCTAACAGGTTGGAATAA
The DNA here is from genome assembly GCA_019973975.1 of Trichonephila clavata. Lineage (NCBI taxonomy): Eukaryota > Metazoa > Arthropoda > Arachnida > Araneae > Nephilidae > Trichonephila > Trichonephila clavata. Next base: position 79,568 of record BMAO01034650.1, read on the forward strand.
CGGAGCATTTCATTGGTTGTGAAAACAACAATAACTTATTACAGTTGCCTTGTGCTTGTCTTATCAAGGGTTTATTTTCAAAATATTCATAAAACTATTTAATTTACATAAATTCTTCAAACCGGTTTGAAATCAGCATAAAAAATGCATTAGAACCATTAACAAAAATTAAGATAGTAAGATAACTTCCTTACAAAAACAAGTAGCATATTTTTTTAAAAAGTCAATTCGTACTTCGTTTGAAAAACTTACTGGCGCCATCTGCTGCAGATAATTCTAACTACGCCAGAAATAAAGCAGAATAAATTTAAAATTATAAAATAAAATTTAATTAATGAATTAATGTTTGAAAAACTTTATTAACATCAAGTATCATCCACTACAAGTTTAAAGAAATGTATTTGAACTTCTGTGGAAGAATAAAGAGTATTTTATTAACGACTGAAAATTTGAACAATATATATATATATATATATATATATAGAGAGAGAGAGAGAGAGAGAGAGAGAGAGAGAGAGTGAATTAATAGTAGGAATAAAAAATAAATTCAAATATATGAAAACTAGACATTAATTTGAGTGTGTTCAGGACTTAATACCGCTTTTGTATATATGTACTAGCTATTACCTGTTTAGTTTACTTTGTTGAGTATTTCATGATTTTGTATGACTATAATTAAAATTAGTAGGTATCGTCTAGATGTGCTTTATCAGTCCCGAAAGTTTGTAATCGCTGTACTTATATATAACCCTGTGTACTTATTACAGTTGTTACTTTTATTTGAATTTACTCACCATTGTGCTTTTAATCTTTTAAGGTATCCGAACACGTTCGAAGCACTTTTTAACAAAATAGCATACTAAAACATTATAAATGCTCTTTTAGGATTCAATACCAATAAGTATTACTATTTAACTATCAAAATTTAAAATACATTACCTGAATTTTACAAAAATCACAATTATAAGTGAACTCTTAGCAATATTTTTAAAAAATTTAAAGCAGTTAGAGAAAAAAGTAACAAACATATATTAGTAAAAGTATTAATAAAACAAATTAGATGCCTTTACCTAGAAAATGTACTAAAATTTTAATTTTTATTAAAATGTGAAAATTTTAAGAGCTGATTGAGTAAACATTATAAGAAATGTTACATTTTTTATGAGACCATTATTTAAATAACAAGCCATAACTCAAAAGTATAAATAAGAAATATTTTAGTACATTATATAGAAAATAACATAAATATCAGGTTCAAAAAGTTTTATAGAAATATATTCGTAATATATTGAGTTATCAGACTCGCCATGACAGATTTTGAGCAATTTAAATGCCCACTTCTTGTAGATCAAAAACTCGGTTTTTCTAAATTTATAAAATTGATTGCAGCTTGGCCTCTTGGTAGTGTAGAAACAAAACAAAGTATGTTTCGTAAAGTCAAAAGATAGCTCCTTTCAATAAAATAAAAAACAAAAATATCTGTCTTGACTGAATTTGGCCATTTTCAACGTGTTTGGATACCTTAATACGTATATGATAATTAAAATTGATACAGTACTTAGCCTTAAGGAATATGTGAAAAATATTCTCTTAGTACGTTGTATTAAATCAAAATAATACAGCTAATTATACATTAATTTGCAGTTTTCTAAAAACATAATATTAAGACGAGTGAGTGAGTGAATATTAACGTCCCACTGTTCAGCTACACGAGGGCTTTTGGGGACGTATATTAAGACGAGAAATAGCTGGAACATGTCGTATATTACAGGAATATTTATAGACATGAAAATACAAAAGGTATATGTAAAACCACAATGTAAATTTCAATAATTTATTTAACTATAACACATGAAAGTATCATACAATGTATTAATTCTGTACATCAAACCAGATAAAGAAATAGACAATAGATATAATAAGTTGAACAAGCAAAAATTCTTAATTCACACAATTATTTGTGCTCAGCATACATGTTTTTGTAGAGAAAACAGTGGATACCAAAATATACAACACAATTTCATCAATATTATTTAAAATGAATCCTGAAGATACGTTTTTTTCTAAATAAATAATAATTTCTTTAAGGATTTTATCATATAATTTAAAACAATTTATTAATATGATATTTTTAAAAGCTCATTTGTTTTTAAAGTTGTCTACATTCCGTATTTCAGCATTCATTTTATATAAGGTAGACTAATGCAAATACTCTCTGTAAAACTACAGAAATTCAATGAAATATTTGACATAAAGTAAAAAAGTATATATAAGAAAGAATTCAACGTTCTAAATTTGTGGTGGGTAGAAGATTTCATTTAATATCAGAAGTGTTTAATGTAAGGATGAGAAATTAAAGATATAAAGATAGTTGAGATATTTTTTCTCTTAAATCGCAATTATCAAAATGTTTATTTATTTGCAGTAAAAATACTTTTTAAGTAATATTTATACATTTTAATTGCCCCTGATATTCTTCAAATTCATTTTAAAGTTATTCAAGATGAATTTAATTGCTAATGTGTATTAGTACAACCAAATAAATTAGATTTGAAAACTTTTAATTGCATACATGTAATTTTTTTCAGTTAACTTAATTTGTATTATATACATTTAAATAATAACATAATACATAGTTTTCTTACCCAAATGTGGAAATCTATTCAATCTAAAGTAAAGTATTTACAATACAGCTGTACCTTGCGTATAAATTTATTTATTCCATTGAAGCACTAAAAGTCCTCTTTAAGAATGAATGAATACAATTTATAATGACGCGTTATAATTTAGTTATCTTTAAAGTATTTTTCAAATAAGTCTTTAAAAGTTTACAAGGTAGTGTAAAAAGATAATGTGATACAATTAGAATACTTCTAATAAAGAAAATTGCTTTTCACTATGTTTGTTTAAAAAAAAAAGGATTCTTCACCATAAAAATTATTTCAGACTATAACTGTTTCCTTTCACATTATTAACTAGAACTATCTTGAGTATTTTTAACTTAAAAATTAATGTATATCCTTTGAAAAACTGCCTTTACAAATTAATTCGAGTTTTTATATTATGTGATTTCAGATTCCCCATACATATATCTTAAAAAATATATTTCTCTAAAATGTTTAAATGCTAAATTTTTTGTATGATTCATTTTCCGAATTTCTTTATCCATCAACATTGTTCATTTTTACATATCTGCAATCTATAGGATATTTATCTTAAAGGAGACCGATATGTCGTTTTTGTTTCGATGATTCCGCGTTCGAGATATGATGCAAATAATCAATTCGAAATAGAATAAACTTTTCAAATAAATCTAGGGCGTAGCAAACAAGAACACTTATCTACACGAAAGAACATCGGAAAAAAATGTTTGTAATTGAAAATATAAAAAAAATCGTTAAATGCAGCAGCTTTTTCTATTACGTATCAAAAACACATATCGATTCGAATTCTAGCAGTCAACAGCGGAATTTTCATATCAAGATTCATGTCAAAAATGTGTTGCCAGCTTTTTCAATAAAGCTTATAATACCAAACGATTAAATATCAGCAAATAAAATAAACAGTAGGTAAAATTAGAGTTATATGAATTATTAAATCAAAGCAGACGATAATTTTATGAATAAGAGAATATTTTCCAACGTTAATTGATAATGTATTAAAAAAGAATATTTTGTTCACAGGAACACCTGCAAAATTTAGAAGATAAAACACATTTTTTTAACAGAAAAATCGTCATAATATTTTTAAAATAGTACTTTTCAGAGATTTTAGAATTAAATATCTTCAAAAGTAGGCTTCCTTTGAAAAATCTCTTTGAGAAAACTGTATTCAGCAGAAAACATTCCGTCCTTTCCTGATTATTCTAAGCATAGTTGGAATTCTTAAAGTACTTGATCAAAGAACTTTGTCTAGATACTGAAAAAAATATTCCCCCTCTAAGTAAATAAATAAGCCTCCTTTTCAACATTTCTTTGGAATTCTTCGACATTTTTAAGATCAAAAAATGTTTGCTTTATCTTAAATGGATTAGTTCAATATTTATTATTTTTCTATGTTTGGAAGAAAAAATTTTCTACTTGTGTTCAAATTTATTTTCTAATTTTAAGATGAAATCTGGCAAACTCTTAGGCAAATGAAAATTGATTTCAATATTTATCATTTATTAATTAATTAATAACTGCTATAATTAGTTGTACACATTTTAAATTATGATTCAATAATCAATATCGCTCTCTGATGAACCCAAATAGCAATTTGATCACTGAAAGATATTTCTCATACAAATGTGGTATAAAGAACGGCTATACCTTAGAAAAATAATAAGTAATTAAACCGAATCTGTGTATCATTTTTTAAAGTACAGTAATACCTTGACTTATACTATCCAAATTTACGTTAACTGGAAGTTACACGGTTTTCAAATTTCATCACACACATAATTCGTCTTTTTTCTTTCTTTCTTTTTTTTTTTTGTCATAACTGCAACTCAGACGGAATCAGTGTCATAGCCTAATGAAATTGATCATGTGAATGAAGTAGTTGTTGATCTTGCCAAACAAATAAATTTAGAAGCGGATAGTGATGACCTTCAAGAACTGCAGGATTCCCACAATCAGAAGCTGTCGATTGGTGAGCTCATAGAAATGCATGAGCAAAGCAAGACATTGAAGAAAAGTCTTTAGACCCAGTTCATTCAGAAAATTGAATGACGGTTGAGAATTTGTCAAATGATCTCATTTCAGTTGAAAAAGGTAAAAAATTTGGAATATACTGACTTCAATGAAGAGCGTATTTATCCAACTAAACAAGGAAGACAAAAAATTTATTAGCATGTGTGAGGAAATTTTGCAAGAAAAAAAAAATCTTTGATCAGGCAGACTACTTTGTTCAATTTAAGGTATTTAACTACCCTAAAATTGTGAATTTTGCCAAAAATTGACAAATTTTTTTATGGTTTTGTTTTGCAGGTCATCTTATTAGCTTTATAAAAATACCAAGTTTCACAACAACAAAAATTATAAGTGTTTTAATAAAAGCAAATGCCATTACATTAAGCAAGTTTTTTTTGTCATACTTTAAAAAGCGATGTACTCGAAATATGTTTTTTTGAAAATACTCAAACAAGGTCAGCGATTACTAAAAAAGTTTTGAAAATAATTAAATGAAAATTGTTTTTTATGTTCTGTATAATAGTAAAACTGCTTTAACCTTCAGATTTATCAATCACTGTTTTATTACAAATCTTATAGCCCCTAATGGGAATATAACCATTGTTTTTTTAAGCAATTTCATATAATAACGAAGATAAAATGCTCTAGTTTTTTATCCTGAAGGTCATTTAAAAAATGAATAACATAGCATCGCATCAAAATTGAAAATTGGTTCATAAAGTTTTGGTACAGAATGTTTGTCATTTTTTGTCAATTTTTACCCATTCTTTCGCATTTTTTGTCATAATAATTTCTTTTTTCTCTTGTTAATTTTAGAATATTTTTCTTAAAATGTAAAATGAACTAAACAAATCTAAAAATAACAACATCAAAAAAATCCCCATACCTGCATTTTTTAAAAAAAGAGTGGTCGCAAGTAGTCGGATACCTTAAGTTATCGTTCAAGTTAGAAGTGCCGTTTGGAAAAGTGGATACCCTAATGAAACCCTCTACATCGAATTAAATATGGTTTGAAATTTTATGTTTGTGCTAAGATTTTATAATACATTTTCCCCCCTAAATTGTTATTTAGAAAAAAATAACTAAATATAATTTACACGTATTTATATGCAAAATTTTACCCCGACTTAGGTGGTTATCATTTAGTCCCATCCCTTATCGAGTTAGTTAGGGGTATTACTGTATATTTTAGCAAGTTTGATTTCATTTTCTTACAATAACTTTGAAATTTGAAAATAAGATCTCGATAAGAGCTATTCAAAGTTTAAAAATATATATACAGGGTGATTTTTTTTAAAACTGGTACTATTCAGAGCCACATGTATCGCAATCTAACAACTGTAATGGCATCAAACATGAAATTCCATGAAAAATCACCACAATAAGGGTATTTATGGCACTTTATTTACAACATTCACTTCCCCTCCGGTCATCAACCTTATTCAAAATCATGGTCTTTATCAGAGACATACCTTGTGAATCCTGTGTGCTTTTCCTACGAGGGGTAGGCAACGTAACATATTCCAAGGAATAATCCCCATTGTCGGTGATATGGTATCAACAATGGTTCCCTGAGATCCATAGATGATTGCAGTCATATTAAATGTTATCATCCTTTGCGCAGCTTAATACCCTCTGCCTAGACTAAAGGTTCCCAAACGTTTTTGTCTCATAGACTCCTTTCCATGTTTTTCGGTTTGGGGTATGACCTCTGCTTATCTAATATTGAATTGTTGCCAATTTATCTACTTAAATCTCTGACTGACAGCTGGTGCTATTGCTTACTTTAAGAGAATTAAATTTCTAACTGAATTGAAGTATAGTGTTTGAAATTTAAGAAGCACTTGTTAATTAGTTAAATCGAAAGCTGATTGATACATATACTAACTGAAAAACTTGTAATGGGAGGGATGACTATGGTACTTCAATAACAAATCTTTAAAACTGGGTGCCAATTTTGTCAGGCTTTACCCTAAATCTCTTCTGTTAGTAATGTGCAGTTTTTATCTTTCTTTCTTTTTTTGTTTTGGAGACTGGCAACCAAGCTAAAACATCTTCTCAATAGGAAAATAAATTTTGAAAAATTTATCACAATATTCCATCATTTGCTACAAATAAAGGGAATGTCTTTCAGAAGCCGAAATTACTGACACCCACTTAATGCTGGAAAGAAACGCTGAAATGATCCTTGTTTTAATAAAATTTATGATGTGACCTTATAACTGTAAATTAACGCTAAATTTGTTAAATTAATCTGTTAAATAGGTAAAATTTGGTTTCCATTTGATTAAATTTTCTCTTAAAATTAAAGTCACGATCTGGTTTAAGGAGAGCAGCTATCATGAACCCCTAAGCTATTTCTTCAATGACATTGACCCTTTGCAGGTCGTCATAGGCCCCTGGAGGTCAATATAGACCACATTGGGTATCACTGGCTGAAGTGCTAGTGGCTCTATTTCTTGCCATTTCTTTCAAAGAATCACGCAATAAAGCTTCCTTACGGAGCTTTATTGCGGTTCTAAGCTCGTGAGGAGCTGTGGAGGATTAGTATAATATACAGCTTTACCAATAATGCGCATTCTTATAATATGAGTCCCACGAACCCCTTGCAAATCGTCAGAGACCCCTGGGGGTCGATATAGACCATTTTGAGTATCACTGGCCTAGACCAAGTTCTAGTGGCTCTATTTCTTACCATTTCTTTCAAAGCATCAATAAAGCCCCCTTACGTAGCTTTTTTACGGTTATAAGCTCGTGAGGGGCTGTGGATGATAAGTATAATATACAGCGTTACCAATAATGAGCATTCTTATAATATGAGTCACATAACACTTGAGTTGACTCACTTTAGCTGAAAATACTAATTCTTGGAGCTCCTATTTTTATAGCCCAAATTACTGGCATTGTTGTCGTATACGAATGCATAAATTTCCATTTTACTTTCGTACTTGGGTTTTATGTTTCGTCATCTACTATTTGGTAAATTACAACATTGCCATAAATACACGTAAAGGTAATGATTTGGACTACAATATTTTTTTCATGGAATTTCACATTCCATGTCATTATAAGACTGCATATCAAGTTCGGTGCCATTTCTGTAGTTATTACAAGTTACAGGTGGTTCTGAATATTTTGTCAGTTAAAAGAGAACACCCTGTTTTTTTTCAGGATTTCAGTATTCACAATATGTATTTATTCCATTCGAAAGAAATATTAATATATTGCTGTGTAAATGCAGAAAACTCTTAATAAATTCATCGCTTTAAAACTGTAGAGAAACAAAAATTTTAATTGCCTGACAAACGCCTCAGTTAAAAAAATATAATACTATTTAAGAAATTTTTTTAAAGAATATTATTTTTATACTTCCTTGTAAAACTCTATTTTTATTTTAGTTCCAAAACTTTCAAAAAAAGGGAATAATTTTTATTTTTAGAGATTTTAACACATAAATATTTCTATATGCATTATAACAGAAAAAGGAAATTTACTTAAATGCTTACAATAAATTCATTATAAAAGAATATCGTAATCAAAATCATTTATATCGCTAGGAAAGTGCCATTTTAACTTTTAAAAAGATAATATTCAATTTCATAAAAGTGCTTTCATAAATTATGTATTTTTTTAATAATCATTATTTATGAATAGTTAACTCATCCCATAGGTTTGTAGTCGTAATTGACTTCATGTCTCCTGCAATATCGGTTTCACAATGTTTAGTAAAATGTGAAAATATTCATTTCTAACCTTAAAAGTTGGAATCACAGTATACAGTACTTAAGAAATATATGTGTACTCTTGAATTTATTATTGAAATATTTTTATTACAAGCAATATTAGAAAAAATAATGAAAGAAGAAACCTTTGAACAACTATACTAATTTTATTGGATTGAGTCACTTTACGTAAACCAGAAAAATTGACACTAATTATTATAATGAAGCAGTAAATAAAAATATAAAATGCTTATCAAAAGCATTGCAAATAATGCCCAAAGATAAATAATGCACTAAAATGGTTGAATCTACCCAACGTATTAGGATAAATATGATTTTCAAAGAAAGTATTTTATTGCATTGGAATATATTTACAAATGTATGAGTGTTAAAAATTTTCTGATCAATAATAGCAATATCTGTGCATGAATAGTACAAAATAGTTAAATACGATTAATTCTATAAATATACATTTTTATTATTGCTGAATAAAGTTGCTTACGTTTAATTTGTGCTTAGCTGGATATTACTAAAAGCTCAGAAATAAAGCTGAGGTTAGACATAAGGGTGGATCGAAAAAATATTTTTCAGGATTTTAAAACTTATCTATGCGGAAAAGATGTTCTCTGGTATGCAGATAAAGGAAAAAATAAAATCAAAAATTGATTTATGTGATAAGTACTGCCACGGGGGTATTGAAATTTAGGTATTTGAGCCTGTTTTATGGTAAAATGTCAATTTTTATGAACGAAAAACAGGCATTTTAGTGCTTTGCAACATTTATTGCGATGAGAAGTTGCCTAAGAATAGTCATACAACAGTGCTTCTCAAACTCTCCATATTTGCGACCCAATTTTCAATCATAATTTTCACCGCCCCCCCCCCTTGATACAATAACAATGTATTGAATTCAGTAAGAATATACTTTGACGCTAAAGCTACAATACGATTGTAGCAGTGGCATTTACTTAAGCCAGTAACGGCCTCCGGACAGAGGTGATCACTTTTATCTAGAGGTATGTTACGTGCTTACGGACCAAAAGGTCCCAGGTTCTGTCCAACCGGATATGCATCTCCTTATTGGTGACCTGAGTTCAATAATATAATTTACGGTTTTATTATGTATTGCTTTGCATCGTTTAAAGATATTTCCTGACATTCATATAAAATGCATAAAATATATATATAACTATTGTTTTCAACAAAAAAATAAATAAAATTGTACATATATCATGTATTTTTAAACATATTTATTAAAATAAGAAATAGACAACCTAAAATATAAGCATTTCCCTTCATTGTATCTAAATAAAAAAATTTAATGTGAACCTAGTGCTTGTGCATCTTTCTGCTTCCACATCGAAAAATCAGGGGTATAATTTAAGACTTTGAGTTTGACACGAGTTTGAGCATTCAGTTTTTAAACAATTTTGTTGCGGACTCGAAATATTTGTCATATGAGGAAAGATTTTTTAATTAGGTATGTAGAACCAAAAGCGGAAAGCAAAGCACATGCAGTTTTCTCTGTGCAAACAATTAGATCTCTCCAGCAATGACGCTCAGTAATTTATAAAATAACTGTAAATTTATCTTTAGAGTTCTTTCAGATTTTGTCGTAATTCCGTAAATATCCCTAATTGTAAAGATGCCAATCAACAAATGTCCATTACGATTTCCCCAACTTCCATCCACTCAAAAATTGACAATTTTGTAGAGTAGTGCAAAATGCCAGTGAAAATTAAACCGTGTGCCATAGGTTGCCAACCCTGCCATAGATTATCTTTTCCGCATACGTAGGTTCCAATTAATTATAATTTTTTTCTCCGTATAAACATGATCCACCCTACAAGTCATCTAAATGTTTGTGATGCAAAAAGGTCTATTACATAAAATATATATTTGTAAATGGTAGTAGGTATTTCACAGGTAAGAATAAAATAATTTTTATCAGCAATCGAATATATTATATATTTATATTTTTAAAGGATCTGCACTGATATGAAAGAGTTAAAAACATGAAATTTATATAGAGAAAATATGTAAATTGAAAGAAAATATTTAAAATTAAGTGCATGTCTCTTTCTGGACATATATTCCAGATCCAAGCCTTTCTTAATAAAATTTATTACATGCATGTTACTGAGCCAAAATGCACAAAATAATTATTAAATGAAATATCTGAAAGTGAATATAAAAATTTCTATTTTATGAACCTTTTTTTTTGCTTGCAAATATTCATTTTGAACTGTTCATTAAATTATTTCAAATTATAATCTGTGTTTAAAAATATATTCGATACATCTAAAAAGCTAAGAAAACTAAGAGTTTACAAAAAAGTAAAAGCAATAACTCTGAAAAAGTACGAATCCTTTCCTTTTTGTTTGCTTAGAGAATTTTTAGAAAAGTAAAGGCTCTCAGGGCATAAATTTTCCTAGCCTTACATAGTATACGGCGTTCTAAAAATTACATAAACATATATATTATATAAGTATGATCAAATTTTGTAGTTTTCTCCTAAAAATTTTAAAACAATCAAACTAATTGTCATTCAAATCACATACTTTTTTCACATATAAATAAATAAGAATGCATAATTATTTAAACATTGTTCTTTACAGGAAATGGATAAAATAAATGAATCCACCGATGAATGGGCTCAAAAAAGAGAACTACTTAACCCTGGTATGCGAAAACGTAGTACATCCAAACAATTGGATTTTCTTGCCTAGAATAAATTAGAAGTTTTCACTTGTATCGTGTGTTCATAACCATACACACAATCTTTTTTTAGGATATTGAACAAAACTATTACTAATGCATGCATATTTATAAAAAAAATAAAGTATGCAGTTTTAAAAACGATATTATTTTTATTGATTTTAACATAAAAAATAAATTCTTGTATTCATTGTTAATATATTATTTTTTATAATACTTATTTTTAATGCTTAAATTTTATGGAAATAGCCTATAAAAATGAATTTCAAGGTTTAGAAATTTCTTGAACTCTAACTTAAATTGCAAGTTGTCAAAATTACACTTAACGTTATAGTCAGAAACATTTGCGTGTTTTCTTTTTCTTTTTTTGTTTCAAACCAATATTAAATTATTCAGCAAAAGATAGAATAACAAATGCTTCGAATTGAGAATTTTTATCAAATTAATATGTCTCTCTAACTTGATTTAGAAGGTATGAAATGTCTATAAATCCATTTATTTAAAATTATTAAACTAAAGTAAATAAAAAGAATTTCCTCACAAATCTCATATAAATCTTTTAACTACTGATTTTAGGCCTGTTACTAATAGTCTCTCTCTTTCCGTATGAATTACATTAACAGTTAAGGAAATGTAAAGATTTCATAACTTAAAAAATGAATATCTTAATATTACTTTAATTTTGTAAATTTTAACTCAGTAACACATTACAAGATTCTCCAAAGATACCCCTTTCGATATGAAAAACAGTTTCTTGGTAAATCCCTAGTTGAACAACCTGATTTGTGCGTGTTTAGCGCCAAAAATATTCGCCAAATGGTGCTAATCTTTTCAGTCGACTGTTATGCTAACCCTGACCATTGTCTAAAGTTACAATGGAAAAAGCCAGACCAGATAAGGTTGCTATTTTCACCCTGTTTGCAAAATTGCCAATTGGCGCAAAAATTCGAGGCCAAATTGTTGGCGACAAACCAGGGGCTCAACAAGGATCTTACCACTGTTCTTTCGGCATTATGAAACATGGTTAGTTTTCAATCTCAAGATCATCACAAAACGTGAAGATTTCCGCAGGACTGCGACTTAATTCTTCCTTTTCCAAGCAATTTGTTGAGTATCCCTTTAGCTTTATGACTGGATCCACCAAGAGACATTCTTTTCTGGAGGCCTCGGCTTTCTTTTCTAGTGTTGCTGTTAAAGGCTGCTAAGTCCAGTTGCTGCTGAGCTTTGAGTCGAATCTGAGTAACAATGCCGACCAGCAACTCGTCAACTTGATGATTTATTGCTGCTGAAGTTTCGATGAACTTGCATTCGTAAGAACAGGCTACCGATTTTGCTTCTGTAAGAAAAGATTATGAATAGTGAATTGTTAGATTCATCAAAAAAAATTATATATATTAGTAGATTGATAAATTTTTTTCCTACAAATCAATTTACATTTGATATTCTAAGATTTTTTTAGACACAATTTCCTTTTAGAAAAGCCTATAAAATTTTATAAAAATACTTTTCTAAATAACAAATTCGATAAGATGTCTGACTTCGTGTGAAACAGTGATTTTGAAAAAGCGTATAAGCCAGTGTTTCTCAAACATTTTATGTTTTCGTCCCATCATTCAATCATAATTTTCATCGCCCGCCCCCCTCATACAATAACAGTGTATTGAATTCAATAACAATACACTTTAACGCTAAAGGCACAGAACAACTTTAACCTCTTAAGAGTCACCGGTGTATATAAACGTCTCCCTCAGCCAAAATCTTTATTGCCCGGAGATATATATATACGTCTTTCCGAAGTACGATCTTTTCTGTGCACTGCTTAATAAAATTATTTCGAATACCTTGGAATGCAATAAAAGGTTGCTGACAGTATTTGCGAAGAATCTGCTTATTTATTCCTTTTCCTCCCCCTCCCCCAATAAATCACATACGAGCGCCTACATAGAAAACGGTGGCATTGGGGGGCGAATAGCGTAACTTTTAATCAACAGTTAAGGGATTAATTATAAACTGTACAAATTATCAAGAAATGTGTTAGTGTTTGCATATAATTTAATATATGACAGACCCCCATGGGTTCCCAGATAACTATTAAACTTGTTCTTAACTTAGTATTGTTAACTAATTATAAAATACATTGTGCAGTAATGATACATTTATAAGTGTATTATATCAGAGTGTAAATGTGTATTTTGTTTATTATGTCAGAATGTATTTTGTTAGTTTACTTTCAGTAAATTAATAACTTTTTAAGCAATCTTTTGTTTTCGATTTTTCAATTTGCTCGCCCCCCTCCCTCGTACAATTATCACGCCCCACAGTTTGGGAAACGCTGGTATGAGTGAGTAATTTTTTTTTTGATATTTAGCATCACTGGTAAAATATATGGAGTATCCCAGGGTTATTGTGACAAATGTGAAGGAGATGTAGCGGACATGACAAGGGATTAAGATTTGTACAGATTGATTTGTATAATAACCGTTAGAGCCATTGTTCGGTGCTAGGTACCATTGTTTACAAGAGCATTTGGAGAAAACTGCATTGCCGCATTACCGCAGTCATTTGAGCTGCCATTGCCTTCAGAAGAATAAGGAACGTTTTAAGTACCCCTAGATGGCTGATATTCAACTGATTTATGGATTGGCAGAGGTAAATGCACGAGAAGCAGAAAGATTGCATCTAGAAAGGTACTCACAGAAAGATTCACCGAACCGCGGGATGCTTACCAATTTGCATCACAATTTGTGTGAATATGGATTACATAATGAGGGTTATGGATAGACATAATGAGAGTAAGTCACGAGGGATACTAATACACAGAGCGGGACAAAATGCGTTGGATGCTGTTTGAAGAAATCTGAGTAGCAGCATGCAAGACGTCGCCTTCTGTCGTAGTAGTTCGGAGTAGTGTTCATCGTGTTTTGCAACGTGAAGGCTTAGACACGTACCATCTTCAAAGAACACCGCCACAGTACATGTATTATCTTTGATTAATAAGTATTTCAGATGATCTCAGTCTTGTATCTCTTCATTTCTTTTGCCTGCCACGCTACACTGACGTTTCCAACCATGGGTTGCTAGGAAAATCTGAACTTTTCTGATGTCCCCTACCTTCCCTTAAAGCTTGTCCCAGTGATTCTGGAACACCCTACACGTATGAAATTTTTAAAAAATTTTATTACTATAAAATAATATTAAAATTCAGTTTTTTGAAACAAAGTTACGAAAGAATGGGATATTCTTAAAACTTTCTCCCTTTAGGAAAAAATGCTTATTTAATAATAATTGTTTGCCAATGTATAGCTAAGACTATACTGTACAGAGCTAGAACTATAATTTTGTAAATATATATATATATGTAGTGTTACAAATTTTGTATAAAATAATGTAAATAATTTGTATTTGGATTTGCAATGCCTTTATATTACTCTATGCTATATGCGTTTCATGTTAAAATTGTAATATTCACAAGCAACGCCGTCCCTTACGTTATAATGGCGATTCAATGGGAACTTGGCGAAATATTGGCGATAGAGCCAAGTTGGCATCATTTTTGGCGACCAATTGGTGACATTGGCGACCATGGTGGCGAGTTCGGGACCCTCTGGATTCTTCTAGTAATTAGTTGAGAAATCCACTAATTTCACGATCTATGACGCTAGCTCATCTTTCCAGAAGTTTTGGCCTGGCTATAAATAGAGCGATACTCGCCGCAATAGTCAGTCTGGTTTTGAGTAGCGATTAGTAAACTTGCCTTGATCGTGATTAGCTCGGCTGTGCTTGTGAATAAGCTTAGATATACGTGTTTTTTAGATACTGATAATTGTGTCTAAGTGCTGTTGAAGGTGTGAAATCCTTCTGATATTTATTCTGAGAATTTTGCTGTTGAATCCTGTATTTTTTTAAGGATTGATTTACGCCAATAAATACTCATCGCTCTTGAAGAACTGTCTTGTTGTTTACGATTGATTTTGCATAAAATCCTCGAACCCCGATCTACGTAACAATATATTTGTGTGCGTGTTTGTGTGTGTGTATGGAGTTATTTCTATTTTTAGCACATCAGAATAGACAAATTTTAATAAAAACCCCTGTTATTATTTTAATTCCTAATAACTCTGAAAATTAAAGGAATTTTTCAATAATCCTAGTGCGGGTTCAGTATTGGAGTCCTAGCTATCTATAGGCAAGACTGTATTATAATAGGCGCATTTTTCATAAAAAAAAGAGAATATTTTAAAACTACGTCATCTTTTCTTCATTTTTTGCCAAAAAAATTGAACTGAAATAATATTTTATTTTGTAATATTCCTATAAAAATTTTAATAATGTATGTATATTCTTACTTAAGTGACACTAAATATCAAAGAAGTATTAATTTATGGGCTTTTTCATAATCCCTGTTCCAAACGTAGTCAGCTGCCTTAAATAACAATATTTTACTATTTTAACCATTATCACTTTATTTTTGTGTGATATTTTGTACAGCTTACATTTTAATCAACTATCAGAAAACATTTGAAATCGAAAGAAAAATCAATAAATTTATATTCTTTTTCAAAATAATGTTCCAAAATATATGCTTCTGTTTTATGTTCTCATTTAATTGGCTATTTTAGATATTTTCTATAGTAAAATATACTACCAAATCCATTTAAATTTGCATTTATGTCTATTACTTGGTGTTTTTGCTGATAAATATAAGAAAATTGTGTGCTTTTATGGCATATAAATAAAAGTTATAGTTTTGAGAAAAAAAAGTAATTATATATTTTTAAATATTAGATAATCCTATATTTCCATTAGAATTTTATAACCTATTAAAGTAAAACGAATATGTGTTGTCCGAAAAGTTAAATGCATTATTCAAAGAATAAATATTTATATTATTTTTATGTAAGTAAACAAAGCCAATAACAATAGCGCTAAAGTTTATAGTGCTATCATAATAGCTCTAAAAAATTGAGAATTCTACATTTATTCTCAATGTTTGGATTATTATTACGATCTACATATGGTAAATAAAATAATAAAGCACCTATTGCCCAAGCTCAAAACAATTTTTAAGCAAACTTTTAGAGAGAGAGAGATAAGCCTTGATGTTCGCTATTTATATGAATAAGGTGGGAAGTTACGAATCTATTATCAAAACCATAAAAAGCAGATAAGATACTTATAGTATAATGTTATTTAAATATAACAGATCTCATGAGCGATTTGCAGAAAAGCGCGATTTATTGTTTTTGCATATTAGATGCTTCAGTGTCTATTGGAACAAGAGAAAACCATATCTAAAACTATAAGCATGCTTCAAAATGATAGTGTGCTACTTTAAATAGGGAAGTTCTATAAAAAAAAAATACTCAACTGGAATCAGCTTTAATGTCATCAATAATCTTCCAGAAACAAATGAGCAAATAATAACAGATTTGAATATCTACTCTAGAAAATCTCATTTGAAGTATATCAATTCACATAAGTATCTTCAGATACTAAAATTGCATGGTTGAGTTGTAAAATGCAAAACCTTCATTTCTGATATAATTCTGTATAAAATATACAACTGTGTAGAGAGCATCAAAATTAGAGCCTTGATTTCTGGAAAGACATAATTTGTTTATTAATTTCGTTTCCTACTTAATAAAAAGTTCCTGTTTTGAAACAGCCTTAAAACTATTCTATTTTGACGGTTTGAGTTTAAACGATAAAAAATGTTGACGAACTTGAATGGTGTGCAAAGCATTCATTAGGAATAAAAATCTTGAAAGATCGCATAACAGCTGAAACCAACTCTGGATCATGGTAATCTATTAATACAGGCAATCTTTATTAGTAGCTCTCTCTTGTCATAGGTAGATCAGGCTTCCATAGAGATTGGTCATCTTAAATAAATTTGTGACCCTCTGTTCCTTAGACTACCCCCATATTAACAGCAGAAAGACTTCCATGCCCTCTAGCGGGTGAAACAATCTTTAGTGATGGCGAAGCTTCGGAAGTGCAAGTTCGTACGAGTATGCACTCCCTTTCGATTCTAATCAAGCATTAGTTCTCTGTACATGTTTGTGTTTTGTCTGATAAGCATGTCTTAATTAACTAGTGGACTTCGCTAAGAACCCCTTCCCCGCGTGTCCCTTCATTAAAATGGGTCACCCCTCTTATAAGTTTAAAAAACATGATGATAAGATCTAAATTATTCATTAAATTATTTTAAGGCTAAGTACCAAATTAAAAACCTACATATAAAATCTTAAAAAGGGAAAAACTTCCTGAATTTTAGTTTTTAAATGTTGCAGAAGAAAATAAGGAAAGAGGGATAAAATGGATACCATATATCATTCGCATAAAAATAAAATTTTAGAAAAGATACAATTAAATTTCAATAAAAAATCATTATTCTTATGGAAACTTCAAAATTATCCTCCCCACAAGCAGGAATTTCTTTCTAGATAATTTATTTTATTGTTTTAAAAAACCAAGGTTATTCTTCGTGGCTCAAATTTAAAAGTTTAAGAGACCTAAAGTGATTGCACTTTTTTAGTTTCGATCATTACTGGTAGAAAATCGTTGTTTGAAAAAATTCAGCTTATTAAGATTTTTTTTTTTTTTATGAAATTCCGACTTTTTATAATTTAGAGAAAAATAACTACATTTATTTTCCCAATACCAAAATAGTGTGACGCGGAATTTCGTCAGAAATTGTTTGTCGTTTTCCTTATGATGTAATATCGAACACGTCCTTTAATAATCTTGTAATTTTATGTGACATATTTTTTGGGATTCCGCATATAGTTTAACGTACGTTTTCAATGAAAAATATTATACATTCAATTCAAAAACAAATGACGGTGAAACTTCGAATATCTGTCATTTTGGCTGTTTTTAACTAATAAATTGGTGGTACATTTCGAAGGCATTTTAAAAGAATTTCAAATATTTTACTATTAGCCAAAGTTAAAGTATCAATATAAATCTGAAATCAGACAAATAAGAGCTTTTGCTTGCTCACATACTTTTATAGCTAATGTGATTTCGTTTGTATTGGGAAAGACGTCATTTGATAATATGTTTCTGAAACACTTTTGTAAAACATTTTAACCTCGATTTTTTCAAGACAATAAAATAACATGAAATATTTATTCTACTTATGCTGGTGATTAAATTTCATTTTAATAATAAGTAGCTATTTTGATCATTTTTCAGTTTCTTACATATAACGTCTAAGTAAATGAACTGAAGAGTATCTGAGAAATAACAAATATTCTCAGTCTGATGATTATTATTTCTGAGTTTGCAAATCTTCCTTCATTAGGGAGGCCATTCCTCCAATCATATGTTATGTTTGTCGAAAAGTGTCCTTATTTTCAATATTTTAAAATTTTGAATGATTTTTACCTTCAATATAAATTACGATTTGAAGAAAAATTTATTCCTTTAATAATAAAAAGAAAATGGTCAAACTTAGACGAGAATCAAATCTAGGCATAACGAGAAAGTTTACCAAAGAAGTGCAGAGTTTTTACCAAACATGTTTTTTTTTTCAAATATGTCGAAGAATTCTCTGAAGCAAATATCGCAAGAAATAATAATTTTGATTTGAATTTTTTTTATTTCATCGCAAGTAAATTAGGAAGATGTAGAAAGTAGGGTTGAGTTTTTATCGAAAAAAAAGCCTCATATTAAAATCGATGACTATTCACTGTTTGAAGAAATTAGAAGTCTATATGTATACTTAAATTCTAATAAATTATAAATTAGAACAATGGGAAAATCATCATGTTGAAATTGATAGAAGAAAGTGGGAAATATTTCATCATTTCAAAAACGAACACATTCCATTTGAAAACTTAGTTATTCTTTTTGAATTTACGTTGTGTTATCCTGGAACTAATGCAGAAGTTGAAAGAGTTTTTTCAATTGGTAATGGTTTTTGGACAAGAGAGAAATCAAGATTCAATTTTGATACTTTAGCTGTAGCACTTACTGTAAAGTTCAGTATTAAGGATATTTCTTGTTCTGAAGTTTCCGATATACGTATTGGAAAATGATACATTGTCAAAAAAATTCCCTTCAATGAAAAATACTCTTTTAAGTATAAAATTTAAATGATGTAAGCGTAATTACAGTAGAACGTCATTTATCCCAATCAATTGGGACCGGACACCGTTCGGATACGCGATTGTTCGGATAACCAAAAACCGAAAGCAACCCTTGCAGTATGTCATACTGGACACTATACAAATATTGAAAATCATCCTATGCGGGAAACGTGATTAAAGAAAAAGCAATATAGGTGCAAAATGTCGCAATTTTACCTTGATTGTGGAAAATTATCACTTATTTTTCGCTGTACCATTGTACATCTTCGTTTTTTCACAGCAAGGTCTCTGATTCTCTTCAGCAGCAGTAGTTGAGTAGGAAGCACTCTGATTGTTGTTCGTACCACTCCATAGCTGCCTCTAACACAGAAAAAACGTCAGCATTCGATGGACTTTTGTTACTTTCGTTGTTGTTGTCCTCGTCTGCATCCGTTTCATCGTCGACAGTGTCGGATTCTTCTAGCATGGAAGTCACTATCTCGTCATTATTTAGCATTTAAAATCCAAAGTCTTCTGCATCGCATACCATCCAGGTTTCTACATCAACAAAACTCAACAAAAGAGCACGTATACACCCCCACACTTGGAAACAAACTGACCTACTATTCCGCGCAGATGTTTACCAAATCACACAATTGAAATTCCCTAAATATCTCTGACCCTGGGGTTTCCCGTCACTTTTGGCCTCACGCGAAACAACTGTTAAGCATTGTACTGTTCGAAAACGTATCCGGACTTTGTTTCGGATATTTGACGATCCGCATAATAAACGTTCAGATAAACGACGTTCTACTGTAGTACATTTTCCTTTGAATTAACAAAATATTTCATAGAGTTAAGTTGCAATCTTTCTTAAATCTTGCTTTCTTCTTTTCATTGTAAAAAAACTGGTCACCTTATTTTTACACGATCTCAAGGACACTTAAAAATAAAACCCTCTTGCACTCAAGTGCTTTTTGGAAAGGGGACAGAAATTCATTTATATTTTTGGAGATGATTGATGATTTATGTTTATCTAACGTGGATCATAAAAGTCTTACTTATAGACAAATCATTGTGTTATTAAATGAAGATGGCACAAGCTCTCGAATGATATGTTACTTCTAAAACTATCTGACATTCTTTATGCTATAAAATATTTCAGAAAAGGCAATATTTTCTTTATTTTTGCAACACCAGATATAATTTTGCTTCTGCTTTATTATGTTTACTTCTTGCAAAAACTGTAAGATCTTGTGGGCATTGTAAGAAATTTCAGTAAATATAAGCCAAATGTAGAGCTTTTGTGACAAAAGAAATTTCTGAAATTGTAACAACAATTATAAATTACGCTTATCAGTTTCATGTTTCTTTCCAAAAACATTGCTGACCTTTAGTAAACATCAATTCACGGGTACAGTTAAAGAATAATTGCTCGATAGTTTTTTTCCCCCATACATTTAAGTATTGTAAGCTTGGTTGTATAATGTTACAATCTATGTGCGTTGATATCAGAAGTAACTACATTTCATACTTATGTAAATTACAGAGCGGGAATGTCAAGTCATGCACAAGACATAAATGGTTTCGTTAGGCTTAATATAAAGTAGAAAATAATTTTAACATTAGCGATGTTCTTTAAAAAATTTTTCAGTTTGTATTTCCTTTTAACAAAAACCTTGTAAATATAATAAAGAATGAGATATATAAGTTGTTTTCCACGATATTGCACTTTTATTTAAAGAAAAAAATCATGAATATAAATAGGTAGAAGATAGAGAAAGATACGTTCTTCCATTCCTTTTTTTGTGAAAAAAAAAGAACATGAAATATATACTAATCAAAATATGTACATTCAACAAAATCATGAAGATAAATAAAAGTCAGTGTATAATATTATGTAATGGTTCTAAGGTTTCTGTTTTATAAATGAACATAAAAATAAATATCCAACACACAAAAATCCATTTTTCGATTAAATGTTTTTACATGAATACACTATTTATATAAAATACATCCAAGTCTTAACAATTTTCAATACCAGCTAACCTCTTACAGAAATTGGTTTCCATTTTTTTGATATATCTAAATATTTTTAAGATGAAAATTTGCTTCGTATTTCAATTAAGAGAAGAAATGCTTTAAGTATAAAAGGTATACATTATATAAATTTCAGTCTATTCAAAATTTTTGTAAGAAATACATTTTTTATTTGCTGTATCGTAAGAATATATAATAAATTTTCAAAAATGGGTAAGTTAACATAATATATTTTTAAAAATGGGTATATATTCGTCAGTACTTGTACCGTCGGTGTATATATACGTCCCACTCAACCGGTTTGTTATATGCCTCGGGCGTGTATATACGTCCCTCTTAACCGGTGTGTTAAATGTCTCAATTGTATATATGCGTCCCTTTCAATCAGTGTGTCAAGTGCCTCGGGCGTATATATACGTCTTTTCGAAATACGATCCTTCTTTTTCTGATTAAATCAGAAAAATATTCTGAAGGCTTTGGAATGCAATAAAATGACCCTGGTAGTGTCTTTTTGAAGATTATTTTTATTTCAGAGGAAAGTTCACTTATTTATATCTCTCCCCCCCCCTAATGTATCAAATGCTTATGGTTACATATAAAACAGAGGCATCGAGAAGCGAATCACGTAACTTTTATTCAGCGGATAAGGGGGGTCGAGGAAAATGCCATTATTAAAAAAATCAAACCTCAGCTTATTTAATGCACATTTATTGAAACATTTCCTGTATTTTTATCGATTTATAAGAAAATTATTTATTAAAAAAAACCTGCATTGCTCTTAAAGACATTGTTCATGTTAAGTACTTTCCAGTCACTTAATTTCCGTTCCCCTTGCTGATTCAGAAAAGATGTTCTTTTTTAATTAAGCCAGGGTACTGACGCGAAAAGCAACGCAAATACTTTTTTTCTGCTTACTCGATGGATTTATTTACTGCCATTCTCTTTTTCTTGTTCTCCTGGATTCTTTTGCAGTTTCAATACAGTGGAGGTTAAACAGGTTGATTGACTAATCGAAAGCTGACAGGTATTCGCCCCAAGTAATCCTTAAGCTTTCCGTGTCATTGGTGTATTATCCTCGCAAAAGTAACAGACAACAAAAGCAGTATCAAGGCTGTGATTTTTGTGTGTCACTATCTCCCTTCTGAGACGAAAGAACAAAGTATGATTTTTTAACACGCTCTTATATAAATTTCACTTGTGTGTAACGGAATCTTTGAACTTGATTTTTGCCCACTTTAAGAGGGCAAATTAATTTTAAATTCTACACACTTGTCAAGGACCGATGACAATACAATAATTTCACAGTTTTGTTCTATTGTACTGATCAGGACATCAGAAATAACGATTTTCAGATTTGACAACTAATTCCATATACCACTTCCAGGTTTGGCAAATTATTGCCTATTCCATTTTCATATTTGTCGACTACTTCTATATACCATTTCTAGATTTAGCGACTAAAAGATTAGGGTGCAACCCTAAAAACAAATACACTTGTGGCTAGCAGAAATAAAACAAACAAATTAATTAAACGAGCCTTAAAGTAGTCGCATACGATGTGTAACATCTGACATGTTATCGTGGTAAATTCGCAATAGCAACTTAAATCCTGAAAAAAATTAATAGAGTATGATTGGAAATAATTTTCTATGGAATAATTACATCTTTAATGAAAATTTTATTTAATTAACGCAGGGAGTAATGCAATTTTTTATCAAAAATAATTATTCTTGTTCAATTTGGGAAAGGTCGGTAATGATAGCTTATGATAACTTAAATATGACACATATATTTGTGATTTCAAAGTATTTAAAAACCGTTGAAAAATAGCGTCAATAATAGTTCCACAGTTAGTTGTCGAAACATTTCGATTTGTGTTCATTTCGAGGTTGAGTTCATCATTCAAAAAAGCTATGAGTGGCTCGGCTTCTAGCAAACTGAAGTTAACTTTAAAATCACCACTCAAAATCCCGGGAAGCGAGTGATAGTTTTTTTAAAAAGTAGCAGAACCACCTTCGGTATATGGTAAAAGTACAAAATGCAGGAAATCTTTAATTTTTTGAACCGTTTGATTCGGAGAAATGTATACGACCACCGAAATCACTGTTTGTCCATTTTCAAATAAGGATTCTGCCGCACATATGTCCCCAATATCTTGACTAACAATACCCAGTCCACTTGCTTGACAATAAGTAATATCCCCATGTCGAGCCACAACATGTGAGTTGTTCTGTTTACGATAGATCGCAACACCAGCTGCTCTGTGGCCCGGCCGTTTAAATTGTACACAGCAATCGAAGTCAGGTATCGAAACACGTTCGTCATTGTCTATCCACGGCTCTGCCTAGTGAGAGGACAAAGACAAAGATATCACGACCTAGACCGCAGGGGGTGGGGAATGGGAGTGGAGGCCCTTTCGAATGAAGGAGAAAAAACAGAATTACACTGCGAGGGGAGCAAAGAAACACCATCAAGTGCGCTGATTGGTCAAATTAAATAGCGTTCGCTTCCCCAACTTCCTGTTACGCATTTCCGTCCCTTTTCACGAAATCACTCCCACAAATCTCCAGCAATCGAGAGGAAAGATGTTATACATCAAAAAGTGCTCTTTATGTGTGAAAGGGAAGGGTGGGTGAGCGTCAGCAATTTTTTACCATAATATGAACAATTGTCACATTTTTTGGAAAATGGAAATAAAAAAAGACTCGTGCATGTAAAAAAAAAATTATGTTATAACTGCTAAATATTTTTTTTTATTTTTATAAAGCTATACGTTTAAAAGTGATGATAAGAATTTACATTATAGAAATACGTTTAAAAGGTGATAATACGATCGACACTTAATATTTCTTCTTAACACACGTTTATAAGTTTAACCTGTATCTAAAGAGACAGGATTTTTGAAATATAACGATACAGGTCTGATCCGAGGCCTCGTAAGCGGAGAGAATAAATACCCTTCAGACCGTTAATTAATATCCATTGAAGAGCAAGACTAATTCCAATAGCCACGTAACCCCCCCCCCCTAGCTCCAAATATCAATCTCAAGGATAAATTCAACAATGAGTAAATGATAGTTTGAAAACTAAAGAAACACGCTTTTATTGTAGATTGAACTAAAAATGAAAAATAACTTGTTTAAAAAAAACTAAAAAACACGCTTTTATAGTGAATCGAGCTAAAAAGTTTTTTAAAAACAGTCTTAATATAAGAATAAAATGATTAACGAGAAAGTTAATGTCATTGGGGTAAAAGCGCGGGGTGCTTTGTACTACATTTTTACACTAACTCAGCTTTTCAGAATATAACTAGTAAGAAATTATAACAATTAATATAAAACACCCCACGCTATTACCCCAATGATATTCATTTTCCTGCTAATCATTTTATTCTTATATTAAGAATTATTTTTTTACCTTTTAGTTCAATTCACTATAAAAGCGCGTTTTTCAGGGTTTTTTTTAAACTATATTTTTTTTTATTAAATATTTTTGATGTGGTTTTTTCCCTTAGTAATTTCTTAACTTTTAGTGGCCACGAAAGACTAGTCATCAAGGAGTCAACTGATGACTGGCACGTTTGGGTTCCAGCCTAGTGCCACTGAATACCCTCCGTCTAGAGGAGGAAATTGCACGTTAAATATCCTTGTCACTTGATCATGACTCAAAATAACCAATTGTCCTCCAATATTCAATTTTTCGTTCTTATTGCTTGATCATGGTTCAATATTACGAAGTCTGTTGCAAAAGCTCGTGGAGCTTTATAGTGCGATGCCAATATGGCTCTCACTTCTTTTTTCTCTCAACTGTGATTGCAGAGTGGTCATGAGAGAAAGCTCGTGGTCTATATTGGTTCATTCCAATTGTGGGAAGGCATCCTGACATAGTCAACTCGTCATATAGAGGGATTGGAGTCCGTCAAATGTGTCTAGAAAAATGTCCTCAAATTGAATGTTTAAGTGACAATTGTAGTTGGCCGTCGTAGTCTAATGCAGTGCTTTTCAAACTTTCATTACTTGTGACCCAAAATCCAATCCTTAATTTCATCTCGCCTCCTCCCATCCACA
Organism: Trichonephila clavata; assembly: GCA_019973975.1. Classification (NCBI taxonomy): domain Eukaryota; kingdom Metazoa; phylum Arthropoda; class Arachnida; order Araneae; family Nephilidae; genus Trichonephila; species Trichonephila clavata. The sequence goes on from BMAO01034650.1 coordinate 104,863, forward strand.
CAATAACAATGCATTGAATTCAATAATGCTGTACTTTGACACTAAAGCTACAACACGGTATTAATCCTTAGTTGCCACCGACGTAGATAAACGTCTCGCTCAACCAAAGCGATAATTGCCCCGAATGTATAAATACGCATGTGCGAAGTACGATCTTTTCTGTGCATTGCTATCCATAAAACTTTTCTGAAGGCTGTGGAATGCAATAAAAGGACATTGACACAGAGAGAGCGAGACCTTTTGCTTCTTTATTTCTTTTCTTAATCTTCCACCGATACATCACATACGCAAATATACGTGGAAAACAGCGACATTGGAAGCTAATCGCGTAACTTTAAATCGGAAGTTAAGGGATTAATTATAAACCATACAAATCATCAAGTATGAATTTTTGTATGAAATTTTATATATAACAAGACAATGAGGTCACTGGTAATTTTTATACTTGTTCTTACCTAAGTATTGTTAAATTAATTATAAAAACATTGTACAGTACTGATGCATTTAAAAGTGTATTATATCAGTGTAAATGTGTATTTTATTTATTATTATGTCAGAATGTATTTTTTATTTCTTTACTTTCAGTAAACTAATAAATAATTTTTTTAAATAATCTTTTGTTTTCGACTATCCAATATGCTCGCGCCCCACATTTTGAGAAACGCTGGCCTAGTGGTTATGGTCAATAACTCGTGGTTGGCGTATCGCGGTTTCGACTCCCGGTGCCACTGAAGACTCGCTGCGTTGAGAGGACTGATGCTTGTTAAATCTCCCGAGGCTCAAAGTCCTCTTGTTGGCCTGGAGTGATAGTTTGGAGATGAGGGTGGCAGCTCAGTTGTCATTCTCGTCACTTGACAGAGGCTCAAATTGTTAAGTCCGTCACAAATAGCCGTCAGTGTTGCTTTATAGTGCGTCATTAATGTAAATCAAACTCACTCTCTCATTACTTTAGTCTTCCAAACGTTGCATCTAGGGATTGCAATATCGGATCAAAAGTTCAATACCGGTATTTGGTATTTGTTAGATCTTTATACCGGGATATACCGGTTTTAATACTAGTAGTAGAAATTTCAGAAAAAAGGAAGAACACATTGATGTTCCTTTGTCAATTTTATAAGAGAGTGTAAATGCCATAAAAATTAATTTGTAATTTATAAATCATAACAGTTTCTTAAAAATTGCAAGAAATAAATAGACATCTCTTACTTATTTAAATTTTAAAAAAAATGTAAATATCACTAGTCAGTCTGGGATACTATTACAAATTTTTGAAATGTGATTTTAAAAAACATAATGCATCAGTTGTACTGTCATTAATCCTGGAAAGCAGTTTTGTGAAAAAAATTACCAGTTGTCGAAAACGTTCTATCGGCATCCACGCAAGTTGGTGATACTGTTAACAATTCGCGATATACTTTTTCCAAGTATTTAAATCTAGATCCATCATCTATTCAAATAAATCGATTTCTTGTCTGATGATTTTGGATATAGCTAATTTCTGTAATGTATTTTAGTTTGCTGAAATTTTTTTAATTATTTCTAATTCCAATTTTTGTTCAAGAGATACTTCCTTTATCGATGTTAGTTTCATCATCATCATCTTTGATAAATGTACCGAATTCTTCTGAATGTAGTAGGTTTGTGGGTAAAAAATTTAAGAAAATTTACTGTAAATTTGATCAAATTTGAATTGGTCAGACAATTTTCTTTTTCATTTTCGTTTAAAAAATCATTTTATTTATGTGAATACAGAAAGACATTTTCTATTTCGGGGGCAATTTAAAAAATTTCTAGTAAATACCGAAAAAACGGCATTTAAACCTTGTGAATACCGGTATTACAAAATTGCACAAATACCTCAAAATATCGGTATCCCAGTATTGCAATCCCTAGTTGTATCATTTTATAAGAAAAGGTGTAGTCTGTCAGAACTGTGTGAACGCACTATATATATATATATTTCTCTACAATAGAGAGATGAATTAACATGATTAATACTTAAAAGAATAGCAATTGCTAGAAAACCAGATAACAGAATTGAAAAGGAGATATGAAAAATTGAAATAACAGAGTAAAATATAAAAGAATGGATGCTACAGTATTATCAAATTAGCTGAATTAGGACAGCTTGTATACAAAAAAATTCCTCTTAAAAAAATTTCTCTGTATAAAAGTGGGGTTGAACATGATTTTTGGCCAGCCAACCTTACCCCTTTCTGTTAATAATACCGAGCAAAAACCAATTGGAAATAATGGATAGGAAATCTAAATCCATTATGAGAAAAAGGTAACTTACCTAAAAATTCCATACAGAAATGCAGAGCACGCGCTAAATCTGAATGCAATAAACAAGTTATTGCCAGATTCTGGACCCAAATACAATTTCAAAACAAAGCAATGGCTGAAAAATAGCACTTAGCAAAAGTATGAAAAGAATAGAAATAATAAAATAAGAATTGTAAACCTACTACCATTATCTTAGAGACTCAAATATGAATTAAAAATTAGAATACATTTTAAAAAAGTAATTTTATCTAAAACTAGAAATCGGGGGTATTTAAAACTGTATAGGAAGAATAATTAATCTATAATATTAACCTGTTAAAACTATGGAAATTTAATTCTACTATTTCGAATTTCTTTATTTAAATATCTATTAATAAAATTAATTGGGTAGTTTTGAATTAAACAGTATTTAGTAAAATGTTTACACTTTTTTTATTTTTTCTGATTTATTAGGAACTAGAAAATTATTGCGTAGTGTGTAATTAATAACAATATTTCTGAATATAGATACATGCACATTACTCTCCCAATGCGGTACTTTAATAATATTGAAATTAAAGTCTTCTCGTTTATCATAAATATTAGTAACTATTTTATAATCTTTTAATTTATTTTCTATATCAAGAAAATTTGCTTCATAATTGTTACTATTTGTCCGTATTAAATTAAGATATTGTGGATAAAAATTAGTATTAGGTTTAAAGTTGTCTTGCTTGCCAGAAATGATTATATCATCTATATAGCGAAAAAAGTAATATTCTAAGTTGTGTGTCTGAGAAACTGTTTTCAAAATAATGTAAATATAAATTAACAAGACAGTTGCTAGCTCGGCCACCTTGTGGTAGACCCTTAATCTGTTGATAAATAATTACCATTATGATAAACATAGTTCTCTTTTAGAACTAACCTAAGTAGTAAGTAAGTAATATATATATATATATAGTGCGTTTACACAGTTATATATATATATATATATATGTATATATAACTAGACTTTGTGCGGAAGAAAAATAATCTATGATTTTCTGCTCCGCGTGTTACAATTCCAAAGAGTCTTTCTTCCACAAACCAAAAAAAAGAGTCATTTCATTCAAAATTGCGTTACCTTAATATTAATTATTACTTATAAATATAGAATACAAATTTCATGCAAAAGACTATTATAAAGAAAAGACAAATAGATTTAAGATGTTATATTATAGATCACCAGCCTCAAAAAATGAAACCTTGCAAAACCTTTTATAGATTTGAAATCATTTTGTACAATTCCAGAGCAATTTGTTACAGAAAGCTTTAAATTTTTCCTAATGAGACTTCGTGCTCAAACACACACACTCTCTCTTTATATATATGCCCAAATTTAGACAGTAATGCGGCTTTGAAAATCAATATAAATCATATAAGCTTAATATACTTCATATACACTTATAATAAAAGCTTAATAAACTTCATATACACTTATCACATAAGCTTAATATATTTCATATAAGCTTAATATACTTCAAGTACTTGAAAAATAACTTAAAAGTAAATGCTCTTTTTTATGCGTTTACTTAAGGGAAAGGTCAAAGAAAAATCTTTACTGGAGAAATAATCAAATAAATTAAAGAAACGTGCAGAGAATAGATGTCATGGTGTATAGCAATCGGAAGCAAAAACCCGTTGCTACGAAACAAAAAAAGTCATTCAAAGAATTCTCTTTTTTGTACGCATTCAGAATCTAGTTACGAATTTCCTGAGAGTGGTGATATCTGATATGCAGACATAAAATAATTATACCTTTTATAATAGAAGTTATAATAATATTCATAATGTTATTCTTATTGTTTTTCTGATATATAACCACAGATATTTTAGTTCTGAGTTGCCAATTTCTTTGTTATTTTATATGCGGAATAAGTGGTAAATATGGTAAAAAATCTGGATATAACTAAATTTACAGCTACATGAATCGTGATAATGATTAAATTTAGTATTATAATGAAAAATTCCCTTTTTTATTTAATGTAGATTATAATAAAGATTAATTATAGGAAAAAGGCTTAAGAGCCTCTGCAATAACTTATATAACAACAATAATCTAAAAAATGGATATTTGTATATATCTCCTCGTTTTACACGCACACACTCCAACACCGTTCAACCGATCACTATGAAAATTGGCATGTACACTGCTGGCCACCGTAAATGCAACACCAAGAAAGACAAGAGATAGCACAAAAAAATTTATTTTGTAGATAAGATGTTGACCAAGTATCAAATGATTTAATTTATAGACTTCTGTGGAGTGTGGATCCTGCCAGAATCAGTAGTCAGAGTAGCCACCATTGTTTGACATCACCGCTGCTACAAGCCTCAGCACTGATTCAAAGAGACTTTGGATGTGTTCTTGGGATAAAGCAGATCAAGCAGCTTCCACACAATGCCAAAGTTGATCTGGTGTGGCAGCTGGGGGTGTAATCTGGGTCAATCGTTGAGCAACCATGGTCCACATTTTTTCTATAGGCGAAAGATCCCGAGAGCGAGCCGGCCAGGGAAGCAATTCAATCTGGTGATTGACGAAGAACCTTTGGACAATGCGTGCCACGTGTGGTCATGCATTATCCTGTTGAAATATGGCTGTGGCCAAGCCCTGAAGGTAAGGAAGGACAACTGGCTCCAACACCTCGGAGATGTAGCGCTGGCTGTTTTAAGTACCGGCAATGCGTACTAGAGGAGTGCGAGAGTGATATTCAATACCGCCCCATACCATAATACCCGGTGCAGGACCAGTGTGGCAGTGCACAATGCAGCTGTTCAGCTTCCTCTCTCCACGGTGTCTCCAGACTCGAATCCAACCATCGTGATGTTGCAGACAGATGCGTGACACGTCAATAAAGACAACTTCATTCCATTCTGCCACCCACATCCTTCTTTCATCGCACCATTGGTGGAGGAGACGTCTGTGGTTCTGCGTCAAGGGTAGACCAAGCAATGGACGTCTTGCGGACAGACCACTCTGCTGTAAACGGTGTCGAATGGTATGCGCAGACACTGAATGATGCGTTACACACTCAATGTGCTGTGCTATGGTTCGTGATGTGACTGAGTGATCCGTCACTGCCATGCGAACAATTTGCCTGTCCTCATGTGAGGTGGTGCCCTGAGGTGGACCACGTCGGTCCGTCGTACCCTCCTGCATCCAAAGGTCACATATCCGCATTACAGTTGTTTGGTTTCGTCCAACACGACTACTGATTTCCCTGAAAGATAATCCACAATCTAGGTAGGCCATTATCCTTCCTCTGTCGAACTGGATACTTTATCAAAAGCTGATCGCTGTTTTCTACATAGCTGATCTTTTTTTGAAAAAACCACAAGAAAAACACAATTGCCGAACTTGAAATCGTCGAAATCTCCAAGCGTTAAATAGCGCTTTCAGGGGAATTACAGGCGTGCGTGATGGTGTCTGCGCTGAAATTCTAATCATTTGCATTTCTGACATCCGCTAATGGATGTTGTAAATTTCATGTTATTTGCGTGCTTCCTTCAGGGTGTTGCATTTACGGTGGCATTTTTACTGGAGACATGCATTTTTTTCTGGAGAAGATTTTTGTGCTATCCTCTTTGTTGCAGCTCCCTACTAGGTAGAGCTATAGCATATCAACTTCTTTATTGTTCAATCAATCGCCAAGTTGCCAACATGCTCGCTAAAAATGATGCCAATTTGGCTCTATCGCCAACACTTCGCTATGTTTCCATTGAATCACCATTATAATGTAAGGAACGGCGTTGCTTGCGAATATTACAATTTTAACAAAATAAATTGAGCAGAAAATAATATTTACGTATTACACAACCAGATATAAATTATTTACATTATTTTAAGAGTTCATTACACAAAATTTGTAACACTATGTTACTTTTGCTGAGCATAGATCATCTTAGGAATGTATTTTCAAAAATTTGACACACAAAGGAGTTACGGAGACATTATAGAAAAAAATTATAAGCTATTAGACCAACAGACTTAAAATTTAACAAATATGATTATTTTGTTCAGCTGAGATATGCAAATGTTTTGTTTAATTTGAAATTCTCGTAAACTTATTTCATTAAAACCTTCTTTATCCTTCAATCCGTATTGTTTAATGTTTCAATTCACCTGTACGAAGAACGGGTATAGCAGCAAGTACATAATAAAATTAATTTATTTATGATAGGGAAATATCAAAAGCAACGATTAGGACAGTTACAATTCAAACTATTATAGATCATTAATGCTAAAAAATGACTGACCATTATTCATAAAAAGTAATCATATAAATCATTCAAATCTGGGGCTAGATTATTATATCAATGGCACAAGTGACAAAATTTACTTTTATTTCGATAACTTTTTGAATTCAAATGCATTTGAAGTGCTTGACAATTTCGCTTAGCATTCTGCGAGAAATAACTCTCAATTCGCTTTGGAGTTAAACTTCCATTTCCTATTGCACTCTCAAAATACAAAATTAAACTCACCGTCTGCAGAAATAGCTCTCGAGCGCACCAGATCCGATTTATTTCCAACCAAAATGACAGCCTTATTCATAGTACAGCCATTTTCTCTCAGCTTGAAAAGTATATCGACCGCTTTTTCAAATGAAATTCTGTCCGTAATAGAATACACTACTATGTAAGCGTCGGCATCCAGCTGTTCTTCATTCTAAAAGAAAAAAGTTAAATCTTGTAAGAGTGTATAACCTTTTCTCTTATTAACTAAAAAGACTGCGGGGTATGAGCTTATTCTGGAAATGATATATAAACATGTTACATACGAGCATTACATATAAGAGATTTTTTGCAAAGGCCAGTCAAAATTTCATATTTTACACACTACACATTTTCTTAATTGATAAAATTTTTTAAACTAAATAATTGAACAAAAAAAAGCAATTTTGCTACCTACTAATTTTACTACCTAATTAATTTTATTAATTACCTATTTTTGACGCCAACATAGATTCGTCTCTATTGCTGTAACTGTGAAAACCATGATAAAAGTTGTCGTCAAAAACCGGTTTTTCAGCCAAAGCTGCCAAACCGGGTGTGAATTGCTGCAGCAATGCAGACAAATCATGCTGTTTTTTCAATTCCTACTATTATAGTTCTCTCTTTATATATCTATCTCTCTGTATATATATATATATCTTGCTCGAATTTTCAATCTTGTTAATAAAATACTTTCTATTCATGCAACAAAGTAGAAATTGACTTAAAAATTTTTTTATATTACTAGTTACGAAGAAATCTGAAATGTACGTGTGCAATCTTATCTTTTGAAGATAAGCGGATAAGAAGTGGATAATACAAAAAGCGTGGAGTGAAATCAAACATGTGGCTTAATTAAAAAGGCATCGAAAAAACTAACAATTAGATGGAACAGAAGATGGTAATTTGTGTTAATGGCTCTTCCACTCACATTGAAACTATGTCAGAGTCAAAATTTTAAAAGCTTTTTCTCACCTTTTAAAACGCTCAATAGAGCTAAAATTTCCTATACACAATCGTTTTATAAGACAATACTATAATTTAATTATATATGCAATATAAATTAATTTCTAAAATTAATTATTTAAGGAATTACGGACACAGCCACGTTGGCATCGATGTTGGTGACCAGATTGGTGCTGTATCAGCCGTATCTATAATAGGGGGCCCCGAGTTACAGGGGTCCCAACATATTAAAACAAAAAAAACATAACATGTTAAGGGAACCCCACAAAAGGTTTACAAGAAATTTTGATACAGGGTCCACTTAGGACTATAGCTACGCTAGTGTCTAACAATATAAGATGTGTGTACTTTGAGAGTTTCTGAGGGCAATTTTTGGTCACATAATTTCCTTATACAGTTCGTGAATAGCATAGTTTTTGAAGCTGATTCAATGATTCGACATTCAACATTTGAAGAAAACTGTAGACATTTACTTGTTCCATATAAGTTGTTATATAATGAAGAAAATTCCAACATTATTAGATTGCCCTTTTCTGTGGGATATATTTTAACTTCGTTTCTACATTCATACTTTCATTATAAAATTCATTGAAAAATTTTTTTGTGATTTGATAATTGCAAAATAAATAAAATCGCATTTTAAAATCCTCGAAATACACTAATAATATATATACGAAAAATTGATAAATTGACGTCCATTCTTTTATCGTAGCATGCATGCTCCTTTCCTGAAATATCGTGGTAAACGATTCTAATCAGTGTTATATATATATATATATATATATATATACATATATATATTTATATTTATATATATGTTATATATATATATATGTATATCTTTCTATATAATAGATCATAATTCTTTTCACACACACACTTCGGGAAATAAATTTTTATTTTAACGTAAGTATAATTCATTCATGGCGGAACATATAAATAAATGGACGAGCGCATGCAAAAACATTTTGATATATTTATTATTCGGCTTGAATTTCATTATTTTAAAAGTCTTCCAAATAGTTATTCCTATTTCAATCTCATCTGAAGTGTTAATATACTGATTGCATATATATATATATATATAGTAACATAAAATGAAAGAAATACATGGCATAATAAAATAGATAATACAAAATTATATCACTAACAAAGCTAGAGGACTTAAACCAGATTTCAAGAAACACAACTTTAAAAATGATGGAAAAGTCTATTGTAGAAGAATTAACTAAGCGTATGTATAACATGGAACAGAATTAGAACTTTAAAATGTAAGAAAACCAAAATAGTCAGTAGACTAAAATGAAGACCTATTATGATTTCTAAAGCTGTTGCTGAATTAGGACCAGCAAAATTAGGGTTAAATATATTTTATGGATTCAACCTTCCCTTGTATATATATATATATATATATTCAGTCGGAACCGAATTTAATGAACCACGAATTAACGAATTTTTTCAGCAGTTGAAAGAAATTTTTTATCAGTTTGTATTAGCAAAAAAATGTATTTTTTTCAAATGACACATCCTTTTTGTCTGGAACCGAAAAAAAAATGTTCTTGCAAGCAACAAATTTCAAAGGGAAAGGATGAATACTATTATTAGACTTAGCAGGTGTAGAAGAGTCATGAGTGTAACCTATCCGTGTGAGTCCTTCCTTTCTTATCTCATCCCACTCTATAACGCAGCGGATATCTTAAGATTTTAACGATTATGTTACATTTTAAAACGAACTGCCCATGTGTGCAACTGAATTTGATGAAATATTTGATTTATCGGAGCCAACGAGTAGTGATTCTAATGCGGAAATTGATAATGAAACACCTATCAAAAGTGGTACTTTTTCTAACGCTTTATATTGTTTCGAAACTGGGAAAGCATACCTCTCCCTTATGCAGCAGAATATAAATGATGCAGCATTTTCTTTTCTGCATGAAGTCGAAAAAGAACTTTCTCGAGTCAGGAATCAAAAAGATTTTTCAAACATCAGTTAGTCAGCGTTTTAAAATTTCCAATTTACTGGTGCGTAACAATTCATTAATAGTGTTTTTTGCTGTTGAATAAAAAGCATAGTTTCTAACTATGAGTACTTTTCATGCATTTGCTTATATACGTGAGATGATAAAAAAAAGGGGTTACAAGCAGCAGCATCAGAAATCTACAGATTGTGGAGAAATTTTGTTTCCTCAGAGGAGAGACAATTGAAGCTACTTGTCATACAGGTGATTTACGGGTAAGTAGTGAAAGTTCACAGTCAGTTCAAGACAATTGAAATGGCAAGATGCTTAGGAGTTTGGTCTCGTTTGGAAGTACGAGTCGTGATTCGATTTTTATGGGCAAAGAATGGGAAGACAACGATGTAAGTGAAATGGTGTCACTCTTTTCAATCAGGCAGACAGGGTGTCAAAAACTACAATACGGCAAAGAGCGTCCAGCAAAGTTCTTCAACGACAGAAATCAACATGGCACGAATTAGAGAACTTATTCAAAATGATCGACGGGTAATTCAGAGTGAAATCTCTTCAGATATCGTTTCAGATGTACTGCGATAATCCAAGACAGTGCTGTGAAAACATCCGCCGAGACCTGGCTCAATGGACAAGGACCTGATTTCTACCGAGACGGGTTAACCAAGTTGATTCTGCGTTCTGATAAATGCCTAAATTGACTTGGTGCTTATGCCGAAATGTGATAGACACCGTATGCCTATCAATTTCCTTTTGTATTTTCTGTCTTTGTTCATAAATATTAATAAATTTTGTATTTTTGTTGTATTTTTGTAAATTGTTGTTAATAAAATTAGTATTTTTCTTGTACTTTGATATAACGAATAATCTCAATTAACGAACAAAATGCTCGGTCTCTATGAATTCGTTAAAACTGGTCTGACTGTATAACCTTATAGTTTTACATATCTGACATTTTTGCTTAAATTGAAACTCTGTAAAGTATAGCTAATCATACTGCTTTTGGACAAAAAAAATGTTTTCCTTCTGCTTATGTGTTTATTACAATCTCTGGACAAAAATAACATGTTATTCAAATACTATTTTTTAGCCTATTATTTACTGAATACAACGATATATAAAGGTTTCGAGTGGTGTAAAAACAAAAATAAAAACTGTATTTTTTAAAAAAAAATTTGCATTTGACGTAACAAATGTATAATGTAATCATTTCTTACCGGAGTATCCGGCATTGTAGGAGGATCCATGAAGCTGATTTCATTTTCTTCGCCGTCCAGCATCACAGACACGTTCTTCTCTGCATCCTCTTCTGAAATAAAAAATCAAAACGTTGAATATAAATTAATGCAAGCAATCTACTATTAGAGTCAAAAATTTCCCGGAATGGTCCCCTTACATCCCCGCAGGTGTTCGTTGGAAGGGAAATATATATTTCGGAGATTGGCAGTACTAATACAGAAAACACGCAACCATCTGGAATTTATTTCATGGCGTTAGCTGCAGATAATTTCTAACAAAGCGAATTTTTCATTTGTCATACTTTGTAATGTCGTCTTTGGAGCAGCGTGCAAACATCAACTTCTGTGGTTTGCACAAAAAATCACATGATGCTCTGCTCGAGATTCAGAAGTAAAACACACGGAAACGTTCCAGCACCAGAGGAGCTTTACCTGTTCCCATGGCTGAAAATTAAACTAAAAAGACATTGTTTTGTGGATTCAGATGAGGAGATCCAAAATATGACACGGCAACTAAAGGACCTCTCAAAACATAAATTCCAGGAGTGTTTTGTTGAGTTATACAAAAGCTGGAACAAGTGTGTGGATGCAGGAGAGCTGTACTTTGAGAGAGAGAGAGAAATTAACGTCGCACTGATTAGCAACACGAGGCTTTTGGCGACGGTCGCGTAATTTTAACACGTCAAGTGACGCGACACACCTGAGCTGGCACCCCCCTCCTAACTACCACACCACACCAACGGGACGTTGAGCTCTCGACAGATTTAACGTGCATCGCTCCCCTACACGCGATCTTAGTGGTACTAGATGAACCATGACATGCTAGCATGATCCGATGCTAGACTCGGAGCTGTACTTTGAAAGCTAATAAAATTAAATTATTGTTCTCTTTTTTAATAATTTGTATTTCACCTATTCCAGGAATTTTTTATCCTATCTAGTATTCTCTTCAATAAATATTGTAATATTTCTATTGGAATCTATATACAGGACATACAATTTCCACTTTAAAATGCCACGTGTAATATTATATTGAAAAGAAATTCTATGCGTATACTAAAATACCGATATGGAGATTTATGACATTTTATCTATAAAAAATTATAAACGAATCTGTAAGTACGTGAATTATATTTTGCTGAATTTGTAATTTTAAATCACAAACTTCACAATCAGAAAGAAAAAAAGAGAGTATTATGTAGAAGGGTTGTTCGAAAAAATTATTTCAGAATATCAAAACTTACCAATACGAAAAAGATGTTCTCTGTAGCATAGATAACAGAAAACATAAAATTAAAAAATAATAATTTATTGCTTAAATACTAACGTATAAGGATATATCATAAGCTTTTTAAGACAAAAGGATAAAGTAATTTTCTTGAAGAAAACCTGGGATTTTAGTACTTTTTAACGTTTATTTCGAGGAAAGAGTACCTACTAAATAGTTGCAAAAAAAATACCATTTAACAACTTCTTAACTATTTTTTTTTAAATTGCTTTTGAAATGACAGGAAAAATTATTTAAATACAATTGTTGTATTTGCCTCAAAATAAAGGAAGAATAACATATTTTCAAAACATTCTCTTTGAATAAAAAATGCTTCTATAATTCTAATGTTTTGTCCATATATAGCTAAGTTTTCTGTACTGGAGTTCTTAAAATGTATAATTTAGAAGTGGATTTATATTCAAGAGTAGAGAAATTTTAACCTAAAATACCCGTTATTATTTTGATTAATAGTAACTCTGAAAATAATGTAAGTTTTTCAAAGTCCTAGTTCAGGCTCTGTATAGAAATACTACTATATAAGCTCTAAAGGCAAATTATTACTATAGAAGCATTTTGCATCAAAGGAGAATGTTTTGAAAATGTCATTTTTTCTTCATTTTGTACCAAAATCTGCATTTAAGAGAAGTAGGACATCTTACATATTCAAAAAATTGAGTTTTCAATTTTAGTATAAAAAATAGTGCATATTTTTCTGAATCTAAAAATGTATAACACTTATATGTTCATTGATAAAATAACCTTAAAACAAAACAAACGTTAATAAAAAATTTTAGTTTTTTCACTTTTTTTCCAAAGCATAATTTTTTGCTTTATGTAAACTTTTTTAAAAAAAAAACTGTTACACTAAATGGTTCCAAATTTTTTATATTTATATACAGTATACCTGTGCATGTAGTAAACCTTTTTTTTTTAGTCAAAGTAGTAGTATATAGGTTTAAGAAAATAGTTTTATGTATATGAGAAAGGGGAAAACATAGAAATTTTCTAAATTATAAAGTTTTATAATTTTTTTAAAGAAACTATCTTAATATTTTACTAGAAAAAATAGGTTCTCTATATATTTTGTGTATTGTTTCATATATATACAAAAAAATAGTTTACTTATTTATGAGACACTTTTTTAAAAAATGGTACCTAAACATAAGCATGAATTATGAGATCTCAAAAATGATGTCTAATTTAAGTTAAGCAGAAAAACATGTTGCTAAAAATTATTTTTGTAGCTCTACAGAATGATTAAAATATTTTTATTAAGATGGCAAAAAATATCTAAGCTCTATTGGAAATTTTTAAAGATATATGTCCCATAAGTAAAGAGTCTTAATTTTGGCATTTTACTGTTTTGAGCATGCCCTGGTACCCTTAAAAAGTTTTTTTTTCTTACTATAATATTCTTTAAAAAATTATATGTATATTCTAATTCAACTGACACCAAAAATAAAAATATATATTCTTTATACTCTTTTTCGAAATCACCGTTTCGAATGTATTCAGCCACCAAATACATTTTTGTAATGATCTTTTTTTGTATAATCGTTGAAAATAGGTAAAGATTTAAAATCAAATAAAAGGAACGGACTATTTGAATGAGGATTGAAATAATCACTTGTATCCAATGAATTCGTATGCACTTATTTCTCTTAGTGGATAAAGAATAGTTCCATTTCAAAAGGTACAAATTTCTGTTTTGAAACGTAAAATAAATTAGTTTTAACCTAAATTCAAAATGAAATGCCGAAACCGAAGCAATTTATTCTATTTTCTTCAAATCTTAATTATTCAAACAATTAATTTACCTCTCAAAAACTTTGCTAATTGAAACCTAAACTAGTTTGGCAAATATAGTTGTGTTTAGTTTAGATAACTTAAATGAAGTCGTTGAGCACAGACATAAAAATAAGAATTCTTGCAAAATACTGTTTTCGATGCGTCTGCTTTGTTCTACAAATTAAGTTTTATTTTACTTTTAAAGTTTTAAATACGAGTTACATGCAAATTAAGTGTAGGGGGGGGATATTTCAATTTGAAGAGTAGAATAATTGGAAGTTGCTAATTACATTCATTAATGATTATAATTAAATATGATTTGTGTGAACATTTTAAAGAAGTTTTACATGATTTATACATTCACAGGAATTTATAAAGTTTTACTGTACTAAAAATGTTTTTTACTCAGTTGACCATAGACTTATATTTAGATATAAGAAAAAATAATGTCTATTTAACAAACAGATGCCAAACCCATCCAAATAAGAGGACGAGCGAAGTAACTTCTTGTTTCACTGGAGAGTACGTTTGTTAGCTCTTGCCATATTAATTTTTAAAATCTCAATTCCTTTGATTTGTAGCCTGTTATTGAACTTGGCAGATTCAATCTCTAAGACTTGCAAGCTCTTTTTGTTCTATTATAAATTTTTATAATATTTTTATGCGCAATTTTCTTTTTTTCTTCTTCTTTTACTGTTCTAAAAAACACCCGCGGTTCTTGAATCGTAGCGGAGTGTCATGAGTTCGAGACTAATGCCACTGAAGATCCAACGTGTAGAAGGAGGGGTCCAATGAACGTTAAATCTGTCGAGGTTCAATATCCTTCTGTTGGTGTGGTAGTTAGGAGTGGATGGTGACAGCTCAGGTGTCGTCTTGACCGAGGCTCAAAATTACGAGATTCATCACGAATACATCTTGTTTTGCTTTATGGTACAACGTAAATGTATCTCTGTCTCTTAATCCGTGACCAACGGAACATCAATGCACTTCAAGTGTTCAGCAAAAAGAGAACAAAAAATCAAAATCTGTGAAAAGTAATGCGCTGAAAGCATTTGTGGAAACGAATCCAGCTGTATCTATCATACTGCAAGTACATTGATTACGTGGATGAGAAATTGAAAATTAATCGCCCATCACTTATGAATCGGTATGGTCCAATACTTCACGAAAACAATTAGCTGCGTACGTCTTACAATGCAATAGCGAATTTAAATGAATTAAAATACAAAATTTTGCAGCATTCAGTTTTTTCACTGGATCTATATCCTCCAACAAATTTTCATTTTTTGAAACATTCAGAATTTTTTTTTAGTCTACACAGCATGAAAATGAAGACAGTCTGAGAAATTCCATATTAGAGTTTATTGTTTCTAATGATTAGAATTAACTTAAGACAGGCAGCTATTCATTAAAATCTTTTTGGAATATATATATTAAAGAAATGGTGCATATTTTGATTAAATAAACAGCTTTTGAAAAAAAGATTTATGTAGTCTTATGCATTCACTAAAAAATTCAACACTTCATACGCACCGGCCTACTATAATAATACTCATTAAAAATCATTAAACATTTGAGTTTTTCTAAATTTCTAAATGCAGATGATAAGTCACAGGCAGTTTCTTGAATATATCTGAAAATTTTGCTGAGTTACTGAACATGTCATTAAAAAAAGGTATAAAAAGACGTAAGTGTCCATAAAAAAGGGAGGAGTAAAATTAACACAGAGAAACAAGATGGAAAATTGTTCGGTGTTCTACTTACTAGGTATCATTAAAATACGCTGAATATTTATGTTTAAATGCAGTAAAAGGGAATACACTCGTAATAAAAAAATATATTGCCTTCACCTAAAAATATTTCTAGCTTTACATGCACACTAACTGAAAAATTCCTGAAATAAACTAAGTCAAAAATACTTCATGGAATTATAAAGTTTGAAACATAATAAATAAATAATAAAAAGGTTTTTTTTAAAAAAAAAATTATTCTAAGAGCAGCATGATAACTCGAGAATGCTCAATATGGCAAATATAACATTTAAATAGTTAATGAAGTGCTAAAGTAGTTATATAGAAAACAGTATGCAACTGTTAAGACAAAATTATCGATTCGTTAGAAATCATCACGCATAAAAGCATCCACTAGACAATGTCCGCAGTCCGATTGATTGAAATGCTTGTTCAAAAGTTTTCTACTTGATGCATAGCACTTTTCCACCTATAGTGATATTTTACTCCTTCATAGTGTTCAGCATTACACTTTTATAATGTATCCCCATAATTAGTTGTATAATATAAAACTAGATATATATATAGAGAGAGAGAGAGAGAGACTATATATATATATATATATTATAAAAATATATATAGTATATATCAGTGATTCCCATAGTTGTCTATGTAGACCCCCAGGGGTCTATGGCAACATGCAGGGGGTCCACGTCAGTGAAAAAATAATTTGGGGGTCCATGAGGTGTAAATGGGGGTCTATAATAGTGACTCTCATTATACTAAATGATAACTTTAATTTTAAAAGAAAATTTAATCTAGTGGAAACCAGATTTACCTGTTTAACATATTAATTTACTAATTTAATGAAGTTAATTTGCAGTTACAAGGATCATCATTTCGGCGTTTCTTGCCATAATTTCTTGCCTTCTTAAGGAGTATAATATTGGACGTCCCGAATTTTCTTAGTTTCTCAATTTGTCACACACAATCTGCCAGGAAAAGGAAATTTTAACCTGCGTTCAACATTTAAATGTCCTTTATTCAGATTTTGAAACTAGGTTTGAGAATGCTTTGACTATATATATATATATATATGAGGGAAATACCACAGTAGGTAATTACTTAATATGGTCACATTGAAAGAAAAACAAGTGTCATATTACAAGAGGAACTGATCGGAATAGGCCCTAAGAAGATCTTAAAGTAAAATGTAGAAACGGATATCAGCAAATTTAGAAGTACTAGAATGGATGAAGTACCAGATTCAACTCTCCCGTTAAGTTGTTTGTTGCTCAGTTACTTTATGTAACACTTACTTTAAGCAGTGTGATTAAATTTTAATTTAATTAATTAACATGCGTGTCTTAGGTTTTAAACACTATACTTCACTACAGCTAGCAATTTAAATATTTTAAAGTAAGTATAACTCTATACCGGCTGTCTAAAAGACATTTAAATTGATAAATTTGCAAAATATCATTGTTAGGTAAGTAGGGGTCTACCCAAAACCGAAAACATGGCAAGGGGTCTATGATACAAAAAAGTTTGGGAACCTCTGGTATATTGTTACGATGATCGGGGTTCGAGGATTTTCTGCAAAATCAGTCGTAAGCAACAAGGAAATTCTTTAAGAGCGATGAGTATTTAGTGTCGTAAATCAATCCTTAAAAATACAGGATTCAACACCCAAATTCATAGAATAAATATCAGAAGGATTTCACACCTTCAACAGCACTCAGACACAATTATCAGTGTCTAAGATATACATACGTAAAAGATTATCCACAAGCACCGCTCGTAATATTGAACAGTCGAGCTAATCGCTAGTTCTCACAGTCAAGATAAGTTTACTAATCGCTAGTCAAAACCAGACCCACTACTCGCTGGTTGAAACCAGACTGACTGTTGCGGCGAGTATCGCTCTATTTATAGCAGTGGCCGAAACTTTGAGAAAGATGCACTGGCGTCATAGATCGTAAAATTAGTGGATTTCTCCACTAACTTCTAGAAGAATCCAGAGGGTCCCGAACTCGACAACATAGTCACCAAATTGATCACCAAAGTCGCCAACTTGAACGCCAAAAATGATGCCAACTTGTCTCTATCGCTAATATTTCGCCAAGTTCTAATTGAATCGCCATTATAACGTAAGGGACGGCGTTGCTTGTGAATATTACAATTCTATCATGAAATAAATATAGCATAGAGTAATATAAATACATTGCACATCCAAATACAAATTATTTACATTATTTTATACAAAATTCGTAACAATATATATACAGAGAGAGAGAGAGAGAGACTGTGTGTGTCTGTGTTCCCTAAAATAATTTGTAGAATAGACTAATTCTATCTTTAAATTACTCTTAATACTGCTTGATGGTGACAATTTAGTGGTGCAAAACAGATAAAATCCCTATACACATACGTTCTACAATTATTTTTTCGAGGAATTCCTTTTTCAATAATCTTGTTTATAGATCTCTCATATTGTATGTTTTAATTCCCTCAACTTTTCATTATAATTGAGCTGGTCGTTTTGTTAAGTTGTATTAGTTATCGGAAGATTAATTTTCATTTTATTCTATAACTATGAATTAATCAGTAATAAAAGATATATTAAAGAGCTAAGTTGGGTGTAGAAGAAGCGAGAAAAGTAATAAAAAAAACCCAATTTCATCATAAAGGCTATGTGGAAAAATTCGTTATCAAACAGTAAAAAACTCTAATTTGCCATTGCACCTGTGTATTTGTGTCCTTGAATGTTTATTACTTTTTAGAGACTATATTCACATAACATAAGTAGCATCATCTAAATATTTTTAACAGAAATTTGAGCATTGTTGTGAAAAATGAAAACAGCCAATATGTAACATTTCATTTCGTATTTTTTACTTTCTTAGTTTTCAATTTAAGCATTATGAGAGTTATATATTCATTTCAGCAATTTTATTAACTTAATTTTTCCTTCTTTCCGATTTTTTTAAATTTATTTATTTAGAAAATATTACTATACACATGGTCAAGACAAACACAATATTGAAAAAAAAAATGTTTTTTTCTTGATAAAACCTGACAAAAGAGCTAAAGATGAAGATGATAAGAGAAATCTTAGATTTCTTAATTGTCGAGTTTTTTTAATGTATTTAATATATTTTTATGTAACACGCCAGTCAGGTAAAACTTTAAGGCTAATAATTACTAAGAAAATTTTGTTTAGTTATTTAAAAACACAAGTTTATTCTTATTATAAAACTTTTGTACTAAAATGTGGCCGTGGTAACCAAGTGGTCTAGGCATCGGATCGTGGCTAGCGTGTCATGAGTTCGATCTCAGTACCACTGAAGACCCGCCGTGTAGGGGAACGGTGCATGTTAAATATGTTGAAAGCTCAAATGTCCTCCCGTTGGCGTGGTGTGGTAGTTAGGAGAGGGGGTGCCTGCTCAGGTGTCGTCCGCGTTACTTGACCATGGTTCAAAATTACGCAGACCATCCCCAAAATCCCTCGAGGGACGTTAGTATTCACTCACTCAAACACTTTGTACTAAAAATATCTAACTTTTTATAACAATAAGCTAAAATATTTTAATTTCTATACTATAAATATTGCGGTGGTCTTCATCAAAGGATCCATTTCCTGTTTGGGAACGAGTGACGTCTCCACGGTCACGTAATTTCTCGTGGTAAAGTATCCTAGATCGAACACTCTGACGCTTATGTTCTAAGGCAAGTCAACCTTTGACATCCCTTCAACCAGCCGACAGAGAGATGACCGGTGCAGTTCCCATACCAATATCCGGGTTCAAATTCCACCACGTGAGGGGTGACTTGGACCAATAGCCGGATATTAATCTCGTATACGGCAAAATAGAAATGATTCTGGCTCACGTGTCGCTTTTGTGGAAGTGACGTATTCCACCCTTAAATCGACACCAAAAGGGGAAATACATAAGCTTCACAGACGCCAGAGAGACACTTCTACAGGCTTCTATACTCTACAACGCTTCTACATGCTGCAACACTCTACGGCACCCCAACACGCTTCAAAGGACTCTTTTCGATTAACTTCCAGATTCGCTTGTCCACCGTCACACTTACAGTGACCTATCAAGATTCGTATCAACAAGCTTGTCAATGTTGTCCTAACGGACACTTTCAAAGGAGTGGTCCACCCTTAGCAGCGAACTCAACAGTGCTACTCCTCGACAGCATTGTAGTAACATAATTCTATGGTTTTTTTATAAAGATAAATCAATGTGCTTTTACTTGATTTTCCTTAAAAATTTTTAATATCATACACGAAGAACTAAACTCAGGAAATTAAACCTTTTAGAATAAAAAAACATTATAAGCTATTCATATAAATAAATACATGAAACAAACCAAGCAACTAACGATGGTTCTACATAAAAATATTGGCAATGGTTTGCTGTAAATGACTTGTGCAAGAGGGATGTTTTGTATAGTATAAAAACGATTTCAGCCATTTTCTTGTAATGAAAAATATGTCAAACAATAAATGAATAAAAAAGAAATATATATAAAATACCTATCATTTACAGAAATAAGTTCCTTGTGTTTACAGTATTAAGTTCCTTGATGCTTTCTTAATGAATTTTCTTCAGCTCACGTGATTTAGGCAACCATTTTTTTTTATTTTCTCAGCCACTCCAAAGAGAAATTTAAGCGGAATGACAAACAAACAAAAAAAACTGATTAGTATGCTTGAGCAAAAGTTTGCTTTCATAAAAATTTCAATCAAGAACTAATGTAAAGAAAACTCAGAGTGTATGCAATAGAAGCAAACAAGAGCAAGAATGGTATTGCATTTATATCATACTATGGAATTTACACCTACATAACTACAAGAAAAATCGTATTCATAAACTGCAAATTACTTCCTGTAGATTTACTTCAAGTAGTGTATGTATAAATTGCATCCCTTTTTTAATATATTCTAATTAATTTTCACAGGAATATAAATTAAAATTTGATTTCAAATACGTAAAGATTTATAAGAAATTCGAGAGTAAAATCAAACTCTGAACTTAAATAACGCCCTATAAACAGATAGTAGGAACTTTTCATCATGGGAGAAGTATGTAAAGATATTGTGTGAATTTAAAGATTTGTTTTTCTTTGCAGATATTTTGACGGGAAAAATATCCTAAGAAAGGTGAAAGAACAAGAACAAAAATCAATGCTCTGAAATTGCAATCTTGCGAGATTCTATATTTAATAAGCTTGTTTCTAAGCCTCATTGCAAAAAAAAATATCAACTATTACTTATCTTTTTAGCTAAATAAAGATTCTTTGTACCCTACAGTCATAGAGTTTTAAGCACTACATTCCAGTTGAAGGCAGTTTTTTCTAGCTTTAATGATTAATGTTTCCAGTGGAATTTCTAGACAGACTTTAGGGAGTAAATTTACTCTAAAATACGAAGTAATTTGAAATCTTCCGTTAATTATAGGTATATTTTATTATTTAAGGCTTTAACTACTGCCTTTGAGCGCTAATGAGATATAATTAGTTAGAATTTTTAGACAAATTGTTTAGTCCCTAAGACTGAAACAAATAAATACATATATCTAAGTGCAACGAAGCTGAACAATAGTTTCCATGAGATCAAAATACCTTATTGCAACTAATGCTTAAAGAAGGCGTGGGATTTTGAACAATAATTCTTTTAATGCCTTCTGAGCTGTTTCATGTTTTACGTTCTTTGATATTATAAATGTATAAGTTGAAATACAAAAATCACTCGATTAAGTTTAGTACAGAAGATATCATGATGTCTTAGGACTTGTTGAGGTCCTGGACTGCTATGATTACCTGTGGCTCTTTTACCGAATTTGGTGCATGTATACATGTATAGTTCAACAAAAGTATAATTTATAATGAAATAAAATAATGTTAGAATTTCATTTTCTACATTTTAAATTCGCAAAATCATTAATTATGTCTTCAAAATCAACTGCTGATATATTTTAATTCTTGTCAAGATTTTTTTTGGAATACTATGCCCGGGAAAAACATTTGATGATTACATGTACACTCAAGAGCCAAAACATTATGACCACCCCTACATTTTGCAATAAACTTGCCTGGATGACGTGGAAGGCATGTGATCAGGTGGAAATGGTATTTAACTGCTGCTGGAGAGTCTGCAGAATTATTCTTTCTCTCACTTCTGTGTGTGATGGGAAAATCTGTGGATATAAGCAACTTTGATAGAGGGCAGATTGTAATGGCTCGAAGACTCGGAACAAGTACTTCCGAAACTGCACGACTCGTGGGTTGTTCGCGATCTCCAGTTGTTAGTACTTATGCAAAGTGGATGAATGACGGTGAAACCAGTAGATAGCATGGTGTTGGACGTCCACACGCTATCAAATAATAAGGTCGTCGGAGACTGGCTCGCATGGTGAAGCAAAACCGAGGCCGGACAGTGGCTCAGCTGACAGCCCAATACAATGCAGGGCCAAGTAGAATAGTATCGGGGCACACTGTTCAGCGGCCACTGTTCGATATGGGGCTACGCATCAAACGTCCCACTCGTGTGCCTTTGCTGACCAAGCGTCATCACCAACTGCGCCTACGCTGGGCCCGGGAACATCGCAACAGGTCCATGGATCAGTGGGAGAGAGTTGCCTGGTCAGATGAATCACGGATTTTCATTCATCACTCCGATGGCCGTGTCAGGATAAGCTGTCTTCCAGGCGAACAGTTGCTCCTTCAATGTACAGTAGGTCATACACAGGCCGGTGGTGGCAGTATTATGCTTTGTGGGATGTTCTCTTGGACCTCTCTGGGGCCCGTGGTTGTGGTAGAGCAGACCATGAATGCTACGGGGTATCTGATTATGATTGCGGACCAGCTGCACCCTTACATGGCCTCTGTTTTTCAAGCTGGGAATGGAATGTTCCAACAGGACAACGCTCCTTGTCATAAGGCTAAAATTGTGTTGGAGTGGTTCCAGGAACATGATGCCTTATTCCAGTTAATGTCCTGGCCGCCTAACTCACCGGATCTCAATCCGATAGAACACATTTGGGATGTCATGGGACGGCAGCTCAGAGTTCAAAGACCGCCAATTCGCAATATCTCGGATTTGCGTGACCGTTGCTTAAACATCTAATACAATTGTTGCGTGCTAAAGGTGGGCCAACTTGTTATTGACAGGTGGTCATAATGTTTTGGCTCTTGAGTGTATTTGGATCGTGATCTTATTGAGACGGACTAGAGAATGTGACGAACACTTTCCTTCCCCAGAGGCTGAGTCCCTGGCCCAATTAGCTAATGTCTTCCAGAGTTCCTGGTAGTACATGATTGCACCAAAATATTACCTACCAAAGTCACAGGTTACTATCCCATAGAGTTGTTAAAAGTTACAATATTGTCAAGAATGCAAGTCGTGGTGAACCAATAAACATATATATTGAACAGTATTTTTACATCTCTACAAGAATGAACTTCATTTCTTGCAACATCGTATATTTGAACAAAGTATAGACTTTGCTGTTTATTATTACTAAATGGTATTAATTAACACTTCAGGGATACATTTTGAGCTGAATTCGAAGAAAAATGTACTAGTAAGAACAAAACAAATAATGTATATGGTATTTAAAATACGAACAATACTAAAAACTAATTTCTCTCTCTCACACACACATTGCTGTTGTTACTAGACAAATTGTCCCCCTAAAAAGAGCATCAATTCTTAGAGGAATTCACAATGTGATTTGAGTCATTTACTGTATATTTTGAAAAATAAATTTCGAACATTAATTCAATATTAAATTTTTTATATTGCACTTAAATTTTTGACCACCAGAAAAAAGTATTATCTAATGTATTGCATGTAAGAAACTGACTTCAGTTTTTTAATTATTTTTTTTAAAAAATTCGTGAAGAAAGAGTTTTATGTCCGTTAAAAATCCATTGTTATTCAAAATGCATTGTTTTGTTAACAAGCAGAGGAAGATGACGTAAGGAGTTGATCCAACGTTATTTTATCTGGGATAATTAACTATTTGAGATTTCCCTCTCACGCTTTGAAATATTCCATTTACCAAATTCACCACTTTATTTCACAACTAAAAATAACTGTTTATGTTGTTATATAACTAGTACAAGGAAGTAAAAGGAAGGATTGACCAAGCACCATCTTTTCAAGCTCCTGGAAATACAAGTTATAATAACAATCCATTTTCCCTAAACAGTCAACAATAGTTTTCTTCTGCACTCAGATTTAACATCTAGACTAATTTTGTGTTTTCTTGCCATTTCATTAATGTCCACTAGAGGGATCAATTAGTAAGTAATCAAAGTATCTAAGTTATCTTATGCAACGTATGTATCTAAGTTATCTATGTTACTAAGCAACGTATAAATCGCGATGCTTAGTAAATTTATGAAAAATAGATATATTTCATATAATTTGTATAGTAAAAAAAGTAGTAAATAAGTAGGTACAGAATTGATTTGATTATTATTTTTAATTGCAAATTTTTTAGGAAAGATGAAAGAAAGACACAAATTTCAGTTAGATAAGGCACAATGCGTACCAAGAGGCTTAGCGAGTTTTCCTCTGTTAAAAAAATAGGTATATGGCACTTTAAAAAAAGTAGATTTGAAATAGAATGTATCTATTCTCCACTACAAATCGATCATAATTTCCAGAGGGGCTCCAGGCTTTCGGACTGTACAGAACTAGTGATTAAAGACATTGACTGCTGTGCCATTTGCTCGGGTGCGAATCCCGATAATAGCAAGGATTTTTATAAATGTTGTGCTTGTGTGAGTAGGGATTGCAATATCGGACCAAAAGTTCAATACCGGTTTTCGGTATTTCTTAGAACTTAATACCGGGATACCGGTTTTAATACCGGTATTAGAAATTTAAGAAAAAAAAGAAAACACAGGTGTTTCTTTGTTTTACTTGCCAGTTTTATTAGAGAGTGTCAATATAACAAGGAATAATTTCTAACTTATAAATTATAACAGTATATAAAAAATCACAAAAAAATAAACAAATAAAAGAACATCTTAATTATTTAAATCACACAAAAGTGCAAATATCACTATTCAAAGTCTGTGGTACAATTACATATTTTTGAAATGTTCTTGATGTTTCTAAAGTAAAATTTTTGAAAAGTGTTCTTAAAAAATATAATGCATCAATTCTACTGTCATTAAGCCTAGATTATAATTTTGTGCAAAAATTACCAGCTGTCGTAGGCGCTTCTTTCGGCATTTACGCTAGGTGGTGGTACTGTTAACAAAGCGCGATATACTTTTTCCAAGTATTTACCTCCCAAGCCTTTAAATAAATCAATTTCTGGTCGGATGATTTTGGATATAGCTGAATCTTTACTGTATTTTGGTTCGTTGAAATTTTTTTTAGCTATCGCTAATTCTAATTTTTGTTTAAGAGACAGTTCCTTTTCAAAATTGACATTAGTATAATCATCATCTTCGATAACTGTGCCGAATTCCTCTGCGTGTGGATTGATTTATGGATACAAAACTTTAAGAAAATTCACTATAAACTTGATCAAATTTGATTTGGCTTCTCTCTTTTCTTCTCAACTCTAGAATTTTTTTTTACATTGTACCATCGTATTCCTTTAATCATATAATAATGAAATCAAACCGAAGTATTATTAACTAATTTTTTTATGTTCTTTAAAGTTATTCTTATTCATTATTATGGATTATTATTTATGAGTACATAAATATACATATAAAGAATCTGAATAACACATTTTTACCGGATGTATGATACAATGTGAATAACAAACTCACCAATTTAGAAAATATCGAAATATTACACATTTTCTTCACAAATACAACCTTGGTTTCTCAAATACGAATATCAGACTGTGCAGTAAGGATGATTCGGATATCTAATAACTTTTTTTAATTGTATGGTGCAACTTTGTAATCCAGTATATTAATTCGCTCGTTAGAAAACATTTGGTAACAGGTGTTGATGGATGAAGGAAGGCAGATAAGCTTGGGTATGTTATTCCTCTTTCAACGAGAACTTAGAAGTAGTGTGTTTAGTTCTTTTTTTGAGAGAAATAATTAATGTATATATTTTCAAGTTCAGATTAATAGTCTTTTATCCCGTTGTATCTGGTAATGAAAAAAATCAGATGATGGATTTAATGATTTGCCTTAGAACTGCAGAACCAGCTAGGAAAAATAAAAATAAGAACAACGGAATGAGCGGAATAAAGACGTTCATATCTTCACCTTCTGAAGTAGACGTAAAATTGTTTCATTTATAATATATCTTAATCATGGTGCAATAATTAACATTATAACGTAAACACTAAGATGTACAATATTTTGCTATTAGGCGATCCCTGAAAGTAAGAAACAATTGTAAAAATTTCTAGTAAATACCGAAAAACAGGTATTTAAACTTGTGAATACCGGTATTTCGAAACTGTACAAATAGCCCAAATACCGGTATACCGGTACTGCAATCCCTACCTGTTAGGTATTGGATATTCTAAATATTCGTCGAGTCAAAAGCTTTCATTATATGTTGGTGGCAAGGTAAGAGGGGTAGAAGCCCACTGTGGTGTTTCTCTATGAAAATTGATTTGGAATGAAACCGAAACGCACTCTCCCCTACATGCTCATGGCTGCGGCCAAAACGGACAGACGTATTCTAGCCCCTTGTCACAATGATTTTTGTGGCCCTTGATGTTTCACAGTTTATCGGATGCCCTTACAAGCAAGACAACATGAATATGCTGTACTTGAAACTGACTTCGTTCTCTGTCGAATCTCTAGTATTTAGGGCTGATTACTTTTATAAAGGGCTGACAAATTTACTTCTTTTGGTTCTTCGGGCGTTCCCGACACGAGGTGTTTTGTTATACAGATATGTTGAACTCCTGTTCTCCTTTAGAAAGCTAGATAATATATTTTCGTTCATACTCCATGGATTTGTTTTTTATTTTTCTTCATACAATACTTTGCAATAAACTGAGAAGATATATACTACAGTTTTAGAAATAAGCATTATCTAAACCAAACAATTGTGATGTTTTGCGTAATTATTTAAGAAGTCCGACATGTATTTTTTTTTAAATAGTCAATGACAATAGGAGAGCCAATTCAATTTCATGAGAAATAGTATTTTTCGACATAAAGGAAACCGTTTTTAATATTAAAGCGTTCTCGTTTTAAGTATAAAAAAATATCTTAAGAAAAACTTTTAAAACTTAAATACTTCTTCTAAATTAAGTATTTTTGCCTACACTATCAGTGCTCAAATATAAATTGTTTTTTTTTAGGTGAATTAAATGTAAACTACACTGAGAGAGAGAGAGAATTACATAAAAAAGCTTTGGTTTAATTTCAATCTAAATCCGAAAAATAAAAAATAAATAAAAACATGCTAAGTGGAATGTGCAGTAACTGAGTTTGGGCTAATAAAATTGTCTGTTTGTTAATTTCCATTAAAGTTTATAAAAAAACTCCTCTATCTATTGCTAAACCAGAAAGACAAAAAAAAAAAAAAATGGAAAATCTTCCTAATTGCTGTTACTTTTTTTTTACTGTAATTCAATACAACGGCTGAGGGTAAAACCAATTTCAATTAAAAGACACAAAAAAACCTATTTTTTTTCTAAAGATCTGGTTATGAATTGTTTGTAAAAACTCTTCCACTTAGAAAAAAAAATTCTCGGGATCTGTAAATGAGTGTGTCATCTTAACCATTTACGTTTAAATATAACGCAAGTTTTTTTTTCTTGCAATCAAATAAAATCCCTAGTAGGCCAGTTCAACACTACTACCAACGAATACTTTAAAAAAAACAGAGATTGTTTTTAAAAAAGAATATAATTACCTCTGAAAATTAAAATGGAAGTTAAAAATGACAGAAATATACATCTTTGTTTTCTAAATTCAGTTCAATCAGGAATACTTTTTTTTACTTTGATGCTGGTATTACAAATTATCTTTACATGTATTTTTTTGCTAAAAATATTTTACTAAAAAAACCATTTAGTTAGAGTTACGTCATACTGCAAAGCACCACGAAAGCGTAATTTTGAACCTCAGTCAAACGACTAGGACAACACCTAAGCTGGTACCTCCTCTCTTTTCCATACCAATGGTTCTTAAAATTTCGATAGCCATGGTCCCCCTTTATGTATCAGCCTGAGATCGTGGACCCCATCATTTTGAACACCCCTCCTTGACACTCAACTCCTGTCTGAGTGATGTAAAGGTTCCTGAATATAATCCAAAGACTGCCTCTTCTATTTATAAAGACTTTTTTTAGCACCGTACACTGTTTAACATTTACGAAAACTTCTAATTAAAAAAACTACTCTGTAGTAATACTTGAACTACGTCGTTACAAACAATACGAATTGTTAATTAATATTGTTGATCGAAATACATGTTCTAGTAGATTTTTTTTTGTTTTGATTGGGGGAAATTAAGTGATGTCACATACTTCAATTTTTTCCTGAGGCCTTCCAAAATCCGTAAAAGATGAAAAAACTATTAAATGAGAAACCTTCGTGGACCCCCTAGAAATGGACTAAGGACTCCCACGGACCACAGCTTAAGAACCACTGTACCAAAACAAACCAAGGGGAGGACATTGAATCTAAACAGAATTAATGTGCTTCGGCTTCCTCTATACGTCGGGACCTCAATGGTATCAGGCCTCCTTGAAATTGAATGAAAAAAATTGACGAACCAAAAGTTTTTATCCATGTCATTGATGACAGATTACAGGGAGGCGGGAAAAGCCAGCAGCCCAAAGCAACAGATTTAGCATGCCCCACGGCAACTTAACAAGCGAGTGGAGGCTGAAGCTTGGTCTGTGGGACGTTTGTTTTCTTGGTATGCTTTTGTTTCCATAATTTCATTACCATACATGCGTAAATACCAATCCCTTTTTCTATATCTTTACTGGCCAAGTACACTTATTTTCATTTCCGTAATATTTCCTAATACTGATTGTTGTTTCCATCAGGCCAATGCACTCTGCTATAAAGCTAGAATGACCTAAGAGAGATTTAAGGAACATGCGATTCAGAGTTTAAATAATACTAATTCTTCCCTCACATTGTGCTGATATGAAGCTAAATGAGAATTTGTAGGAAGATATAAAAATTTAAGGATTGAAAAGCACCAATTTGCATAAATGAAGTAATTAAACCTGCCATATCGTTTTTTCTCATTCTCCTGCTCCTCAACAATGATTTCAATTACCTGTAGAGCCCCTACTTAGAATATCTGCTGTCATTAAAACCTGAAATTATTTCGGGAACTATTAGTGGCTCGTGTTAGTAGAAAAATGCTTCAAATTTTCTGACCTGCTGATTAATTGTTATGCATTAGTTTGGTGCACAAAATAGTATTATGTTTTAGTTTGGTGCATAAATTAGTATTATGTATTATTTTGGTGCATAAAGTAGTAGTATGCGTAGTAAAGTAATATTACGGCAGTTTTTTCTTTACAAGTATCTTATTCTTTTTACAATCGGCATCCGACTAACAAATTTTAATTAAAAACCAGTGGAAATCTTTATTTAAATGGAATTCCTTCAGCACAAAAATACACAAAATAATTTTTTTTACAATATAATAAAATAATAATTTTTAAAAAAAATATTTTGGCAAATAAATGTGTATGAAAAGGAGTTTTAGATTATAAATAATCACATGCATTCAGAAAATAAATACAACGTTGTTTGCATAAATTTCATTAAATTATCTTTCAATGTACCTTTATTTGTACAGTTTCTAAAACCCATTCAATAAATGTAACATGGTTTTTGGCCTTCCGTAAATATTTAAGATTCCATTATCGAGTTCCATTATTTGATTGTATCAGGGGAAATACGGAGTGGAGCCTATTTCATTCGATATACTTGCATGCCAATTCAAATATCCATTTAAGTATTTCGAATATTTCAGAGAAAAAAATGATTCACTTGAACTTTAAAAATACAAATACAGATTCTTAATAGCACCTTTTTTTATTTTGTAGAACAAATTGTATTCTCAATATTTTTTGAAGTTTTCTTTTATATAAAACTTTGACAGTATAACAAATAATTAAGTTTTTAAAAATTAAAACAAATTAGATCTCGATTTGGAATCCATATGTAATTTAACAATCACTGTTTTATAACAAAATTTACAGTCCCTTATGTTAATATAATCACTGCTTTTTTAAGCAATTTCATACAATAACTAAGATAAAGTTCACCGATTTTTGTGAAAATTGTGAAATGTCTCTTGCCGTGAAGGTCATTTCAAAAATGAATAACATAGCAACACATCAGAACAGAAAAATTGAAAATTTGTTCATAAACTTTCCGTACAAAATGCGCCTCGTTTATATAATTGTTTGTAATATTTTACCAATTTCTTCCTCTTTTAGAAGTAATAATTCCTTTTTATCTTCTTAATTTTAGCACATTTATCTTAGAATGTACTAAACAATTCTAAAATCAGCACAAGAATCCCCATATTCCCATTCTTTTAAAGAAAAGTTTCAGAAGTAGTCGGATACCTTAAATTTGCATCTCACAAATTGTATAGATCGTACCATAAAATATCAATAGACCTAAGTCAAAAAATAGTGCCAGTTTTATTACATTTGTTTATTGTGCTAACTTTGTATCATCTATCTCTGCAAACACGTTTAATTTTGGAATAATTTAATATGAGTATCATACAAAAAGCATCAATATTCAGTGACCTTTATGGAGTCTTTGATCGAACAAGAGCTTCAACTGCGTTATCTATAATTCAATTTTATGTAATAGAAATCTCAGATATATATATTGATTTATAATGCTTCCTCATTATACCCAAGGATTGGAACGCTGAGTGAAACTTAAGACAGAAGCATTTTAAAAATTATGTGATTCTGAGAGAATACAGTATCATCAAGTCAAATCTTCATTTAAGTTCAATGCTAAATGTTTTCTTAAAATCTGAATAAACACTTTGGATAATTTTATAAACTGAGCTTAGTTGTTATTTCTGATACTTCTGATCAAATGTATCAGTTGATGCTTTGTAGCATGCGACTAGAACAAGTGTGTTACTTTGAACATAGCCCTTAAACACCATTCAGGGGACAGTACGATTTGACTCTATTCCACTTCAATTTTGAGGGAGAACACCCTAGGAATGGTCAGGAGCCTCCCACTTGTTCTTTCTCTTCCACCAATTTGTCAAGTGGACTTGCAGTTGAAAGATTATTTACGCTGCCACGCAGGTTACATTTACAAACATTCATGCCTTCTCCAGAATTCAAAACCAGGCCCTGAAGCAAAGCAGTCAGCTTCACTGATCACTATACCGGATGGGCGGCACGCTTTGTTATAAATCTACTTATATGCTAAAATTTCAAAATATTTCGAACTTCATAATTTATTTTTCTGCAAAGGCAATAAATATTTTGAATTAACAGGTATTAATCTTTTTCTTGCACCTCATTTAGCAAGCTCTGCATTTAGAAAAATGATGTATTATAAAGACATTGACAATTTAATATAAACATTTCATTATTTTTGAAGACTTTAGGTCGATACCAACGATAATCGTTTTTATTCGGAAAATATTTTGAATATTTTAATTTTAAAAAGTTTATCGCCTCCTTAAGGTGCTACATAAAAATCGGAATAAAGTTTATAATATAATAACAGTACAATACTAATTTTTTATTACATTTTTATTGTTGTTCCATTGCTTTAAAAATACAAAAACACTAGGTTATTGAGGAAGAATTTAAATAAAGTTAAATTCTTTAGCATCTAAAATATTAGTTTCCAAAAGGCAAGACACATTCGTAAAACTTAATTTTATTATTATTTTTTTTAATTATACTTTACGAATAATTACCTTAATGTTGTCATTCCTGTACTTCTTTTTAATTTACTTATTTAAACAAACACAATCTAATTTTTTAAAGAAATAAAATGTGAATTTACTAAGTAAGATTGGAAAAATAAACTTATTTATGCGCATAGTAAACAAGTGTACGTTAAAACTCCCTTTTTTAAAGTGAATAAATACAAAATAATTTTGAACTTATATTAAAAGTTAATTAAATACTAAATACATACTAACATTAAATTAATTTTTATCTATAAATTTTCACTATAAATATATTTTCTTTAAACTTTATTAGTTTGCAAAATTTATTCCCTTAATTAAAACTAGCCGTACAACAACAAGAAGTAATTATGAGTAAAAGGAAATTAATTTTCATTTACTTTGAGCTATCAAAATAAAATATAAGAAACTTTTTACAATAACTTATTCATGAAATGAGACTAGACATTAAGACAAAAACACAGTAGACTCGGTAAGAAAAAAAACGGTAATAAAAATTAAAAAAGTAGAACGTTTAAAAATCTAAAACATAGTAAATGGATACCGACCTTTTGTCTTTTCGAGTAAATGCTTTTGAAAAAAATTAATTATTTGTAAAATCGCTATTTTTTTTAAATGAAATGGTTTTAAATTCCCATCATTTGATTACTAAACTTAGAAAGGAATATTTCATAAAACTATTTTTAATTAAGTTAGTATAAAATCTTTTTCCTAAATTAATGTATATAATATTAATTTGAGAAATAACATGTTTTCCTAACATTTCTAGCAGACTTATTAATAAAAAAAAGGGAAACTATATTTAATGAATTTCAATTTTAGATTTATCCTGGAAGATGATTAAAAATATTCGTAAATGATTCCATAATAACTTTAAAGGGCATCGCAATGCAAGACATTGATTAAAATTCCAAGAACTGTTTACCGAATTATAGCTAGTCATTTGGATTTTACAAAGTTCAGACATGTACAAAAAATGTTAGGTTCATAAAAATCAATTAGGAATTTCAGGAAGTGGTTTGTAGCTTTTTATACAAAGAACCTGAGATCCTAATTCCATTTAAATTAAAATCGAGTAAGTTAAAAGCCTTTTTAAGCTTATATGTTAATTGCTATGTAATGTAAGTTATGTATTGCAGGAATCAAGGAATTCATTAGAGCAGTGTTTCTCAAACAGTGGGGCGCGCCCCAAGGGGGGGGGGCAGGAGCATGTTGAAAGGTCGAAAACAACAGATTATTTAAAAAATTATTTATTTACCGAAAGTAAACAAGCAAAAACATTCTGTGTAATAAAAAATAAAATATGCATTTACACTGATTTAATACACTTATAAATGTATCAGTACTGCACGATGTATTCCATAATTAATTTAATAATTAATAATGAAAAGCAGCGCACAGAAAAGATCGTACTTCGGAAAGACGTACATATACGTCCGGGGCAATTAACGTTTAGGTTTATCGAGACGTTTATATACGCAAGTAACACTTAAGAGGTTAAAGTTGGATTGTAGCTATAGCTTCATATCATAGTATTATTGAATTCAATACATTGTTATTGTATGGAAGGTGGGGGGCGATGAAAAGTATCATTGAATATTAGGTCGCAAATATTGAAAGTTTGAGAAGCACTGTATTAGAACAAGTTTGCATTATAAACTCAATAATATGCTCCCGAGTTTCGAATCCCTATAATAATAAAAACTCAGACGAATACAGCAAAAAAGAACATTTGAAAGCATACAGAAACAGTTGAAGTTTTATTTGCATGCTTTAGAAAGGCTCTATGCGGGAAATCTTGGTTCCAGGCATACATCAATGAGATAATCCAGTTTCTTCCACACTCTACACAACATGGTACTATCAACGTTATTGATAACACGTATTATCCTTTCTGTGTTATCCGAGAACATGGTCCTTTATATGTGACCAAGTTCTCTCACTTTCTTTGACGTGTGATGTAGCAAAACTACAGGAAAGGATGACACGTGCTGTCAATAACGTTAATGGCACCTTTCTTAGTAGAACGTGGTAGGTGAGCTGCACAATCTCTTTGATGTATGCTGTGTTTCCAAGGTTTCACACATAGAACACCTATAAAGGATTATAAGTCAGCGTTTCTCAAACTGAGGGACGCACCCCCAAGGGGGGCGTGATAACTCTTCAAGGGGGTCGCGAGCATATTCAAAAGTCAAAAACAAAAGATTATTAAAAATATATTAATTTCATGAAAGGAAACAATCGAAATGCATTCCGACATAATAAAAAATA
Organism: Trichonephila clavata; assembly: GCA_019973975.1. Classification (NCBI taxonomy): domain Eukaryota; kingdom Metazoa; phylum Arthropoda; class Arachnida; order Araneae; family Nephilidae; genus Trichonephila; species Trichonephila clavata. The sequence continues at coordinate 138,800 of BMAO01034650.1, forward strand.
AATAATTCTAACATAATCATATCAGAGTACACATTTACACTGATATAATACACTTATAAATGTATCAGTACTGCACAATGTATTTTATAACTAATTTAATAATACTAAGTTAAGAACAAATTTAATAATTACCATGGGTAATTTTATATATGACAAGTCATTACCATGGACTTGTCATATATAAAACTATATCTAAAAATTAACGCTTATCTTGATAATTTTTATGGTTAAAATTAATCCTTTAACAGTCAATTAAAAGTTACTCGATTCGCTCTCCATTCCCACCGTTTTATACGAAAGCACGCGTATGTGATTTATTGGGGGTGGGGGGTAGGAGAGAAAAGGAATCGCAATAGCAAATCCACCTAAATGGGCAAATCCTTTGCAAACGCGCTGTCAAGTTCCTTGTATTGCATTCCAAAGGCTTCAGAATAACTTTATAGGAAGCCAGCACAGAAAAGATCGTAATTTGGAAGGACGTATATATACATCAGAGAAAATTAACGCTTTGCTGAGCGAGACGTTTATCTATGATGGTGGCACTTAAGAGATTAAAGTCGTATTGTAGTCTTAGCGTTGAAGTACAGTATTATTGAATTCAATACATTGTTATTGTGTGGCAGAGGGAGGGCGACGAAAACTATTATTGAACATTGAGCTACAAAAAGTGGCAGTATGAAAAGCACTGTTTTAAGTAAAATTAGAATTGTTTCTATATGGTTTCAAATGTTCTTTTTTGCTGTATTCGTCTTAGTTTTTTTCTTTTTTTTTACTTTTGAGCTTCGGAACCCGGGAGGGAATTATGAATAACTCTGTGTGTATAAGGCATATTTTCAATCCACTGGAAAATTCATATTACGGGGATTAGTGCAGTTGATTAACTATTCCATTTGGTAAAATCCGAATGGACTTTTTATAAAAAAAAATTCAATAATGATATATACCTAACGTGACCAGACGTCCCGTTTTGAACGGGACTGTTCCTTTTTATAATTACGAGTCCCGGTGTCCTCGAAATGAACTCTGGGACGCAAAATTGTCCCGTTTTCGGAAACCGCGCGAAGCTGTTCGGAAAGCTGTATTGAAACTTGAAGGTCAGACTATATCGGCAGTTGAAGCTGCACAAGAAATCAATCAAAACTAAAAGACAATTTGACTCAGAAACAGACCAATCAGTCTCTTCCATTTACGCAGTGGTGAAATCAAAACATAATGGTACTTATATAGATGAAGAGTTTGTGAAAGAGGCGGCTACAGAATTTTATAAATTAAGCCGTAAATATCTAGAGCAGTGAACTTGCTTTCTTACCAAAGTAATGGAGATATTTTATTGGGCAGATTTAAAAAAGGTCCCCGCATGGGAAGACGTTCAAAAATCTCTGGATATATTAATTGAAAAGGAGTATATTGACTGTAATAAAGGTACAGAAGTTTTTGACGAATTTCCATTAACTTCTAACTACATTACATCGCAAAAAGTAACCGAATAAAAATGATCTAAATGTTTCTACAGAAACTCGTTGGGTGGAAGTATTCAAACACTTTCACACCAACAATCTACAGCATGAAAACTTTTCTATTTTATTTAAAAATATTTTATGTTTGTCTGCTACAAATGCTCCAGTAGAAAGAGTATTTTCTATGATGAACAAATTGTGGACATCTGAGAAAACTCAGCTACTAATTTCAGTTCTAAAGGTGATGTTGATAATTAAGGTGAATATAAAAAACGTTCCAAGAGTTTCATTCTTACTTAAAATCTTCACCAGCTATATTAAAGCAAATTTGTTCCTCTGATAAATATAAAAATAACTAAACATTTTGGGTATATTTTTTAATTTGTAACTTTTAAGCTAACTTTTTCTGAATAAACAACTTTAAAAAAGTGTTTGTTTTTTTCATTGTAATACCTGTTGATTGACCTAAACAAAATAATGTCCCATTTTGAGTCAAAGGATAAATGGTCACCCTGTATTCTACTTCTTTTACTTTGAACAATGAATATTATTTATTGTTTCCTATCAAATTTGTAAAATTATATACTTTTGGCTTGACATTTTATTTACTGTGCTTTAAAAAATGATTATTAATTCTGTAAACCTTATTTTTTCCCGATAATTAGTCTTACTTTTCTCTCTCTCCATCAGTATTTTAAATTATTTTATTTATTTATTTATATTTTTCATATTTTCAACTAAACAATTCATTTGACTTACACACAGCAACAAACTGAACTCAACTCATCGACATATTCAATCTCTATTGCTTTTTTTATTTATTCCAGGGGTCGGCAACTTTTTAGGTATGGCGCGCCAAACTAATTTACCAACATGATTCCACGTGCTTCACAGTAGAATATTTTTAAGGCATTTCGATTCCCGCGATAAAGCATGTAGAGACAGAAGTCAATAATATAGACTTACAGTTTTATTATATATCAATTTTGCATCATTTAAAGGTGTTTCTTAACATAAAAATAACATCATAAAATATAACTATTCCTTCAACAAAAAATTTTAAAATTACAATTTTACATATATTATGTATTTTTATATATATAAACTTATTTTTAAAAATAAGAAATAAACAACGTGATTTTAAGAATTTCCTTTCATCACAGTTAAATAAAAAGATAAATATAAAAAAAAATAATGCAAACCAAGTGCTTGCACCACTCTACTTTCATATCGCTAACCCATGGATATAATTTATGTCTTTCAATTTGACGCTATTCTGAGCATTAAGTTGTTAAACAATTTATTTGCGGATTCGAAATATTTTTCTTACGAGGAAAGACTTTTGTGACGGATCTATACGCAACCTCCTATTAGGGGTCTCAGTACCCTTAACATATATGTGTGCACTCGAAAAAATATCCTTCTTGAAACCAATGTAACTTAGCAATAAAGCAAAAGAATCATTTGAAATTTTTATCACATGATAATCACAAAAATAAACATTCGTTCACAAATTTCCGGAGAATTTGAGAAAATTTTTTTAAAATTTATAAGGAAATAAAAATTGGACAATTTTTCAAAAATTTGAAAATTAGTATTTTACAGCGCGCAAGATTCAGAAGTACAAAATTGATCAAAATTTACAAAATTAACTTAACTGGGTATAAAAATGTTCACTTTCGAAGTTATACTAACTTTTAAAAAAATTAGAGAAATAAATATATTTTTTAAATACAATTACAACGAAAATTTTAAAATTTTAAGTAAAAAATAAATTAAAATTCAAATAAAAAAATTTTATTTAATTTTTTATTGAAAATTTTAGTATAAGTTATGAAGAGCCATATTTTGAACACATGTATGAAATTTCAAATCGATATCATAAATAGTTTCTGAGAAATTCTGCGCGCAAGCTAAAATTTGTTGTTTTGAGAAAAATGAAGTTAAAGATACGAAAGAGATAGGGATTTTGTTAAAATTTCACTAGTTATTTCTCAATAACTTCGGAAATTTTTACAGTATCAACAACATTTTGGTATCAAAATCCTCAGAAATGTTGAGGCTTTGACATATATTTTTTTTCAAAAAATTGAAAAATTTGCAATTTAAGAATCCTTAACGAACCTCTTGGGCATTCTTTGGGGCCATCAAAAATTACCAATCTTCTCCTAAGAAGGAAACGTGATATGCAAATGAAGTTTACAATACATATTTCTAGTTGACGAATTAATGGTGTTAAAGAGTGAGTAAGATTGAATTGAAGAGAATTGATAACAGAAAGTTAGAAGGTAAGAAGTTTAGTTAACTGGAGGTGACAAGAACAACACAAGGTGAAGATTACCGTAAGTGGTTAAAAAAGTCCTTGTGAAAGATTTTGAAAGGAAGTTGTCATTGATAAATTAAATTGATTAGAAAACTGCCTGAGTTCAGATATTGTCACCTTCACATTACGTTGATATTTAAAGTTTCAAAGTCGTTAAGCGGACATTAAGTACATATCTGCCGTGTAAAGTAATATTAAGGAAGGACCATAATTATAAAGGGGTTTTAAAATGTATTCTCCCCAAACGCGACTCTCGTCCCTTCCCTCTGTTGTCTGACTGGATCATCCTAATTAAAGCGTTGCGTTGATTTGTGTTTGAGTCGATTAAAGTGATAAATAAAATAATTTCCCTTAGTGGTGACCGGAGTAGAATAGCCCCAACATAAGTTAATGCGTGTCGTAAAAGGCGACTAAAATGATCAGAGGTCCAACCTCTTGGGGCTCTAGCAACCCTCAATTATGACAAGTGCAATATATTGTGATATTAATAATGCTACCGCGTCCGGGGTAGCCGACGCGTTGTTTTATGATGTACGGGAACACTCCGTAAAGTATGCTACGAGGACACTGAATATTCTTCAACTCAGCATTAATGGAATGCAGAGGAAAATTGACGAACTATCCTGTCTCCTTCATGACAACAATGCTCATGTTGCTTGTCTTCAGGAGACTAAGCTCAACCCCCCAATTTGAATCTCAATATTAAGGGATATACAGAATTACGGAGAGACTGGACACAATAAGCACTGGAGGAGGCCTGGCATTTCTGATCAAAACCCCAGCAATCAAGTACACTCAGATTTTACCATCAAGCACCTTACACATTTGTACTTTGTCATACACGACAACAACAACAATAAAATAATTGGAAATTATCATGTCGAATAATCCTTTACTTCCTTCCGCACCTTTAGATGGATCACAGGGTAGAAGGAAACTCGGTTCGTTTCACTTTTACTCAGGTATGTGGAATTAAAAGCGGAAAGCAGAGTACGTGTAATTTTCTGTATTCAAACAATTATATCTCTTCAGCAATGATATTCAATAATTTACAAAATAGCTGTAAATGTATCTTTGCAGTAATCTTTCAGATTTTTATCATAATTCCGTAATTGTCCATAATTCTGAAGATGTTTATCAAATACGAGATCCATTACAAATCTATTAATTTCCATCCAGTCAAATATTGAGAAACTTGTAGAATAGTGCAGAGTGCCCCAGAGTGCCACATGCGGCACGCATGCCCTAGGTTGCCTAACCCCTGATCTATTTTTGTACTTTGCTTAGACATGCCAGCTACCTCGTCCACAATTGGCAACTACGTGAAGTTATAGCCGATCCCCGTATCAGTGTTAAGTGGTCATAATAACTTGGCCACTCAATGTAATATTCTGCATTTTTTGCTATTTCACATAATAATTGAACTTTATCAGAGGCCCAATACAATAAAAAAAGATTAACGAAGAAACAATGCATTATATTATTTTCATAAATGATAGACATATTCTTTGACTGATTTTCTAAATGTATGGTGGTAAAACTACTAGAAATAATTTAACAGGACCAGACAAAATTCAAGATAATTTTATATTGTGACAGGGACAAGTACGGGAAATTTTATTTCACAGTTTCATAAAATAATAAAAGAAAATCTAAGTGACATTGAAACAATTCTATATCAAGTCCTAATGGAAAAAAATCCTTGCAGATTTGTGTTAAATTTAAAAATAAATTGAACTAAAAAAACTACTCAATTTGTACACTTTCTAGTAAGGAGCACCCTGCGTAGTTCACTCAATATATATATATATATATATATATATATATATATATATACAGAGAGAGAGAGATAGATATAACCAGTGACAGCTCGGGAAATCATAATAGTTTTTTCCACTCTAGCTAAATTTCTCTTTTTTGATTTGTCATGGTTCCAAGTTCTAGGTTCTTTCGGTCTGATCTTAAGATTTTTAGGATTTATTAGTCTTCTTTTTAATTTATTTACTGCTATATATATATAAACATATAAGATGAATTCATATAATTTTCAGTTATTTTGAGAAGCAACAAGTTTTTTTTTCACTTTCAAAATGCGAATTTAAAAAAAGACAACCTAAGCTCTAACTTCTCGTATATATATTTAAAAGTTTTATAAACCTCTAGAAATTAAAGAAATTAAGTTATATATGTTAAGCAATTTATTATAATTTATAACCGACGTTTTTAAATCCTAATTTTGTAAATTGCTAAGTTCATTGATACAAAACTGTTTAAAACTACTAATTTCCTTTGATCTGTAAAATTATATGTCACTTAATTGAATGCCGAATTTTTAACATAAAGTTTATTACTTGCATTGTAACTATGTCTGGGTGAAAACTGTAAACGCTTTTTTTCTCACATTTTAAAGCATTTAGTTAAGCTGAAATTAACTATACACATTTGTTTTGGATGACAATGCGATAATTTAACCATAATTAATAAAAATTACTTTATTAAAACTAATTTTTAAAAGAATTACAAATACAGCACACTGTCATCATTTTTGGCGATCAAATTTGGTGACTTCTCGATCACATGTTGGCGACTTGGGAGAAAGATGATCAGCTTTTCTCTCACAGTTTAAAGTTCTCAATTGAGCTAAAATTTTTATACATGGTAGCTTTGGATGAAAATACTATAATTTAATTAAAACTAATAAAAGCTGTTTGAGATTAAAACTAAATTTTAAAAAAAAATTAAATTTTACTTATAATCTCAACTTTTTACAACGTGAAAGAGTTGAATATTGAAACAACAAATTGAACCATCACCTCGTAAAATCAAATTATTAAAACTAATTATTGAATAAATACAATTTGACTCAGCGTTCCATTTCGCTCTTAAATTTTATTTATTTTTTTTTTTTTTAAAAATTACGTTCAGCAAAGTGGGAAGTTTGAAACAAAATCCACTGTTTAAAAGCTCGCTTTTTACCGGTTTTATTAAGACACAATTTAAAGCTTATTACATACGAGTTATAACAACTAAAATATTCTTTTTAATGAGGATCATTTAAAAAACTACACTAAAGAACACCGAATTGTCGTTAAAACAACGTAGTGAACCTTTTCAATAAACTATCCCTTCCTTTAAGACATTACGTTCTCCAAGAAACGAACAATCACTCAACATCTCCTAGCAAAATCTATTATTAAGAGCCTACGTCTATAAGAGCCTATATATAAAGACATAAGACCTCTTATAGAACGATTTAGTCGGTCGCTCTTCACGAAAATGGCGTGTTTTAACAGAAATCTTGTTCTCAAGAGGGCAACTGCACGTGCTTGAGTGCTGAACTAGCGAATGCACGTGGTTATTTAACTACTAGTTCTCCAGCAATTTACTTGCTTGGTATAGTTGCTCTGATGTTTCCCTAAGGTGAGATTATTGATGAAGGCTCAATAGTTTTGCCATGCTTTTAAGTTCTCTAGCTTAGCAATGAGTTTTCCGATCGTCGTAGTAAAGTGGTCGTTTAATAGTTAATTTACTATAAGGGAAACTTGAAACTTGTAATACGTGTCCAGGTTGCATTTTAGAGAATACATATCGCCATCGTATGGTTTTAGGAAGATGAAAAGTTTGATATTCAGTTATTTATTTGATATTATAACGTTAATTTATTCCCAGGAGTTCAGGTTGTTCAATTCCTGACTAGTAATTTACACTATTTTTATATATAATTACATATCTTGTTCAAATTTTCAATCGTCAATAAAATACTTACTACTCATCCACTCAGGTTCAAATATATATTTTTTAAGCTTGTAGTGGATGATACTTAATATAGTTTTTTAAAAATATTAATTCATTTATCACATTTAATTAAATAATTTTAGTTTTACATGGGAGAAAATTTTTTTTGCACTTAATCTTGTGTTTCTGTCTTACATATATATATATATATATATATATATATATACATACATATTAATATTATTTGTAATCATTTCATAAAAAGTAACTGAAATATTTTTTTTCTTTGTTGACTTCCCTAATTCGACTACCCTAAAAGTGTGAATTTTGCCAAACATTGACCAATTTTTAAGGTTGTATTTCGTAGGCCATTTTCTTAGCTTTATAAAAAGACAAAGTGTAATATTTTTCGTTCACAAAAACGAAAACTACAAGTGTTTTTATAAAGCAGATTTCAATACTTTAAGCAAGATGTCCTGTTTTTAAATGCGTTTTACTCGAAATGTGTTTTTTCGAAAATGCTCAGATAGGGACAGTGGGATTGCTCAAAAAGCTTAAAAAAAAATTGACTGAAATTTTTTGTGTATGTTCTTTATAATAGTAGAATTGTTTTTTTTAACCTTCAAATTATCAATCACTGTTTTACTACAAAATTTAGAGTCCGTTATGTGAATATTATCTCTATTTTTTTAAGCAATGTTATATAATAACTAAGATAAAGTGCTCTAGTTTTTGTAAAAATTAAAATATCTCTTATCCTGAAGGTTATTTTTAAAATAAATAACATAGCAATGCATCAAAATGAAAAATTCAAAATTTGTTCACAAACTATTGGTACAGAATGGGCCCCATTTATGTTACTTTTTGTACATTTTTTTCCATTTTTGTAAAAATAATTTATATTTCTCTTTTTAAATTTAACATATTTTTCTTCATATGTACTAAAAAAATCTAAAAAAAACCATAAAAGAAAATCCCCATATCTCCGGTTATTTAGAAAAAGTTGTCGTGCAAGTAGTTGGATACCTTGAATAGGAATTGACTTTAATTTGTTTTTATATGTATTGCTTGTTTTTACAGAATCTTATACTCAGAAAAGGTTTAAAAAAAGAATACAAGAAAAATTGCAAAATGTATAAGCAATTCCCAAAGGACATAAGTATAATTTTTCAAACATTCTGTCTTTCGTATATTTTACTTTGCCTCTTCACATTTTTGTAAATTAAACAGCTTATATTATTTTTACTGACTTATTAACATCGAATCTATACGAGACTAGCTGGTATGAAAGGGTGAATTAAAAATTAAACAATACAGATTGAAGGATGGAGAAGTTTTTAATGAGTTAATTTTACGCGAATTGCAAATTAAACAAAAAAAATATTTAGCATATCTCAGCTGAATAAAAATCCATATGTGTTAAATGTAAAGTCTGAAGGTCTAATAGCTGATAAAAAGGATTTTTTTTTTATTTATAACACCCCCTAACTATCCTTGTGGGTCTTTTTTAAAAACACTTTCCTAAGCTGATCTCTGTTCAGCAAAAGTAACACATTGTTAAAAATGTTGTGTAATGAACGCTTAAAATAGTGTAAATAATTTATATCTAGGTGTGCAATACGTTAATATTACTTTCTGTTGTATTTATTTTATGTTAAATTGATAACAGTCGGAAGCAACGCCGTTCCTTTCATAATAATAGCGATTCAATAGAAACATAGCTAAATGCTTGTGATAGAACTTATTTGGCCTCATTTTTGGCGACCACTTTGACAATTTGGCAATTTGCTTTGCTGTAGCGCCACCTGGTGGAGAGCTGTGACAAAGAGTATAGCAGGAAAGGCTCCACAAAAAATACTTATACATGCTAATTTTCGTAGTGATTGGATGAATGGTATAGGAGTGAAGCGGTTTCACATATACAAACATACAGACTACTAGCCACGTTCTGTGAAACCTTGTACTATCAACAATCTGAAGAATGACCACTGTAATTTGACTTTTAATTTCGTTATTATCACTAATTGAAGATTAGTAAACAATGTTTTGTACGCATCCCTACAAGAAGTCCAAAGATGTTGTGTTTAGAGATCTAGGTGGCCATGTTGTAGGGCTTCTTCTTTCCAACCGTCACTCGGGGAACTTTCTCTCACTCTCAAATTCAAGTGTGGTGGTTGCCTATTTACGTTGTACATGTGCTGCAGACTTAAATTTGATAAACCATGCTACAACCTGTACTTGTTTTTGTGATGAAGCCATTTTGAAACGATAAGGTTTTAAAACGTGTACGTTGCATCATCTAGTTTACATTTCAATAAAGTGAAGCTTTAATGCTTAATTTATGGAACATGAAAAACTGTTAGCAAAAGAGCTTTTTTTTTAATCAATTTTTGAAAGTGTAGTCAAACTTTTCGAACACTCTGTATTTCTCTCTTACATGCATATAGAATGGATATAAAAGCATTTTCATGAAATTTGTTTAACTTCAATTTTTTAATTTTTTGTTTTAAATCCAATATAAATGAATTTCATTTTTTTCTTCACATTATTATTCCATGTGTTCCAAAACATCGCTCTTTTATAGTGAACTTCCCAATGTTACATCTGCTTAGAAATATGTTTGCGAATAGAATTTCAGATTACGTTAAATTTCAACACTTTGAAATAGAATAATGCAAATAACAATTAAAATCAGTGGCATAATAAGTAAAGAACTTGATAAGCTGAAAAATAAAAGTACAAAAAAACCCATTAAGTGTTGTAATTACATTTTTGTAAAGGAAAAAAAGCTCTCAGAGAAGCGCTTTGTTATAGTTAATTCATGCGGAAACTCAGGAAAACCTTCTTCTCATTATGCAAAAATCCCAATTCATTACAGTAGAACTTGGGCTTTATTTGTCGTGCACTAAAGTGTATTAAATTGAGTGAAGAAAATCCGACGCTTCCATATTTCAATAAGCAATACTTTAAAACATGTTTGGAAGATTTTTCAATTAACAGATGTAGGGAATTTAGTTTATTCCACTGTTTTTCCCCTAGGTTTCTATTGTGCAGTACTAAAATTTTATTATCAAAATTAAAAGCGAATAATAAAACAAATATTTTCAAATTGTGACGGATCTATACGGTTTCATCTACTAATCTCTTGGGAACTCCTTTTGGGCCATCATTTTCAAACAACTTTCTCCGAAGATAGGAAGCGTGATTATGCAAATTAAATTTAATATATATATTCTGTATTCGCGAGTTTGGGAGTTAGTGAAATGATAATAGATTGGGTATGTGAAGTGAATAGCTGAGAAGCGAAGTAAATCGTCAGTGAAACGTATACTTAAACAGTGTACGAAGCGAGAAGTTGGAATACTAAGGAAGTCAATAGTTCAACTGTCGGAGAAGTTTTTAAGTCCAAGGAAAAATTGTAAGAAGTTTGCAAGAGTTCAGGTACTGTGATCTTTAATCAAGTTAGAGAGTTAAATTATTAGAGCGGTCATTAAAATAATAAGCTCGTTTTAAAGTTATCTTAAGGTTAGATCTGCAGGATTGGTTATATTCTCTCCACGCCATTTTCTCTTATTTAGAGTGTTGTGCCTGAGTTGAAATAGTGATAAATAAAATAATTGAAGTTTATCATGTCGTCTGGTCATTTAGTTCTACCTACACCTCTAGCCGGGTTACAGGAAAGAAGGGAGGTAAATTTCTTATAAAATACTTCAAAGTTATCTATAAAACGTTATTGGGTAAAAAATACTATGGGTATAATTGGGTATATATTAATCTAATGAATAAGTTTTTCTTGACTGTCATATTAATATTTGTGGAAGATCAGTTTCAGTTGGTTTATTATCATTGTTCAGTCAGTAATTGTATCTTTTTTTTTTGTCACGAATGCCATCCACCAACTGAGCACCTCCGCCAATGTTTTAATGTAACCCTCCGCTAGAGTTGTTGTAATTTTCATGTTGGAACAGTGTACAAATAGCACCGTCTCAAAATAAAGCAAAATTTACAATCCAATAGTAGCATTGTTCTTGAAAAAACTCGAACCAGCTTTTACGAGCATTTGTTTGTAAAAGCTGGCACAATCATGATATTGAATTTGGTTGCTGGTGAAAATTGAAGAGGATAAAAAAAATTACTTATTAAATTTTTAGCATCCATTAAGGAATTTGTTAGATTTGGAGCCTAACAATATGATTAGGTGATATTAGATAAAAAAAATATGTATTATATGCATTCCTACCCTATTAATTATGTGTACATTGGATCACTATTTCAAAGAAAGGCCCAGGGAATAGTTTGGAGATAATTTATCAATTTTTTCATCAGTCAAAAACGGAGAAAAAAGCTATAAAAGAAGAAAAAACGAAGTTATAAAAAATACTCGTAACTCTTTCTTTAAACGGCAGATACATCACTTAGTAAACCTTGCAGAAAAATCGTGTAAGAAATGCATGAAACATATGGTAAATTTGGGGATATGTTCTATAATTTTTAAAAATATTGTAAGATGTAAAATCTCTAAATATTTTCTCAAGAAACAGGGTAAAAATATAATAATAAAACCCATATTACATATTTATAAAACAAGAACAATTCATTTTTATTACAGTGAAAAAGAATTGAGGGGACACAATGCGATTCAATTGACAAAAATCGGTCAAAAAAATCAAAAATAATTTTTTTAGCCTAAATTATTTTTTATTTACTTTTCTATAACATCACTAAATTTGAAAACTCTAAACTTAAAAAACGCAGAATTATGATAGCTTTTAAGTTCGTTTTTATTCCCATCCCTATGGCAAATTAAAATTTAAACTTACTTATCTCAGAGAGATAAAATAAATAGTTTGTCTTCATTGAAAATGCTAAGGCTTTTTTTCTATAGCGCCTAATGATTTTAATTTTTTTTACTCATTGCTAATAGTATATGTAAAAAAAGTTGGAATGTATTTTTGAATCAAAGCAATAAATAATTTTTTTTAAATAATTGAACTCATGATTTATACATTTTTAAAGTATTTTCAATAAGCATTCATATAAAGAAGTATTGTACGAATACCAATCATGTTATGGTAAAACCCATTCCCACTTTTGTTATACAAAGTCTGACATACTTGGAAATTAAATTCTATGAATGCACACAAATTTTTGTAGGAGGAGTAGCATTTAAAATCACTTCAAAAATTGTAAGTTTTTTCTTAAAAAATTAAATGGCTAGCTTTTTATGGAATTTTGAGCAAAAAATCAGTTTTACATAGTATATACACATAGGAAGCAACCAAAAAAACTTTAAAATCCATAAATTAAAAATTTTTGCAGAAATTGCACCATGTTCCCTTAAAACTGGTCTACAATGAAAATTTAGTCTGTAAGTACATACAACATAAAAATTCAAATTGAAATTAGGAATGATACTACTATTTTTTGCTACTTGATAACAAGTATGCCAGATATGTCCGGCACAATTGTCTGGTTTGATTCAAATGAAGAATTTCGTTCGTTATTAACGGCCTCTTTTTTTTTATTTTGTTGATAAAAGGTCTGTTATTAACGGCTGGTTTTTGGTTTCTCAAGTTGCTCGCATAATACTAGATATCCTGCCACACAAAACTTAAGATTACTTATAAATTTTTATGTAAGCTTTATGTCAGGATCACGAGTAAGAAAAGGTTTTTCCATACTAGTAGCAAACTTCAAGTCTTCGCCAATTTAACCAGCTGTTAATAGCTGAACATCATCTTCCATTTCGTCATTTCATCGACTTTTCTATTGTCATAAATTGTCATTAATTCCATCAATTCATCCTCATCTTAAAAGCACGAACCTCCTAATTTTTATTAAAAGTCGTGCTAAAACAAAAAATAAATTGTGAGCTAAAAAAAATTGTTTAATTCATGCATTATGTTATTTCAAAACCGTGTAATAAACAGTTGTGAGGACTCTTTCATTTGAAAATAAACACATATTTGAAAGGAATAAGCCTGCTTACGTCACTAATGACGTAATGTATTTTGTCGGTATATTAAGCTTTTTTGAAAAGCTATTTTTATGGATATTTAAAACCAAATGAAATATGAATATTAAAGAAAATCGAAAAATATTTCCTCCGAATTTCTAAATCTAGTTGTATGGAAAAGTTGTTCTCTGGTACTTAGATGAGGGGGAAATTAATATATAAAATACTAGTTTTAGTGTCAAATACTTCCACTAAAGGAATTAAGTTACAGTATTTTATCATTTTTATGGTAAAAAGTCGAGGTAATGTTTCCTAAAGAAAAAAAGGTATTATGTCCTTTTTTAACAGTTATTGCAATAAATAGTTAAAGGGAAAAAAACATCAGGTACAATTCACAGCTTCTTTAGTATTAAATTTATAGGAACTAACTGACGAATTGACAGAGCGCCGTAAGGCTGAAGACGGAAAAAAGCTTGTATGTGATTGGTTAGACGGTGTGGGAAGAGAGAGCTGGAGTTATATAAAAGGTTACTATATATATATATATATATATATATATATGCATCGTCAGTAGAGATTGCAATACCGGTATACAGGGATACCGAATACCGGTATTTTGAGACATTTGTACAATTTTGTAATACCTGTATTTACGAGTTTAAATACCTTCGGTATATTTACCAGAAATTTTTTCAATTCTCTTCACTATATGTCCAGGTATCACCAACATAGCAAAATGGTATACGTTTTTGTTTTTATGTCTCCCTAATGGGAGAAATTAATTAGATTGTGATTATAAATCAAGCATCTTATAGTGAAGAGAAAAGTAATAAAATATGTGAATAAAGTAATAAACTATCCTATTACAGCTCAGGGTGCAGAATTCGTAGTTTGTTATTCCTATCTGTAAAAATAACGTTGTAGTTGTGAAGAAAGTGCGTAATATTTCGATATTTATAAAATTTGTGAGTTTGTTTTTCGCATTGTATTTACATATCATACTTTAGAGTTCAAAATATTTTTCAGATTCATTATACATAAACTCATTAAAAATAACATAATAATGAATAATATTATTTTTAAAGAACATAAACAATCAGTTGATAATACTTCAGTTTGGTTTCATTATTTATATGAGCATATCGCGCATTGCTAACAGTACCAACAGCTATCGTACATGCCGAAGGAGAGTTTTCGACAGAAGGTAATTTTTGCACAATATTACGTTCCAGGCTTAATAACAGTTCAGTTGATGCATTATGTTTTTTAAGAACACATTTCAAAAACTTTGTAATGGAACTACAGACTGAATAGTGATATTTACTCTCTTTTGTGGTTTGAATAAATAAGATGTTCCTTCACTTTTTCTCAGATTCTTTATATACTGTTATAATTTATACGTTGTGAGGCTCTTTCCGCGCTCCTTTTACTAAAGTCCTTATAGGAATTTCTGATCTTTAAAAATCAATATATTATAAAACTCCTCTTTGAAGAATAATACGTGATTATGTTAATAAAAGCTACTATATATAGTCTAGGTTTTCAGGTTAGAGAGAGCGATAGGTTAGACTGCTATCGGAGCAGAGATTAATCAAATTGAATGTCAATCGCAGATGGTTAATATTTGATAATTGAATTACTTAAAATGAGAAGTTGTTACTGGAGATAGAATCTAGATTAAATAGCTAAGAAGTCAATAGCTAGTTGCCTTGAGTAAGTGTTTTTAGTATTCAAGTCTCATATCTCGCATAAATCATTCATTGTCTGTATAGTTATTAATTGGGTGCATCTCTTAGACTGAATGGATTGAATT
This sequence comes from Trichonephila clavata, assembly GCA_019973975.1. NCBI lineage: Eukaryota > Metazoa > Arthropoda > Arachnida > Araneae > Nephilidae > Trichonephila > Trichonephila clavata. Next base: position 154,084 of record BMAO01034650.1, read on the forward strand.
TAAGTTGGGATTAATATTGTGAATAAATTGGATTGTTTTGTTGAAATTGGCTAGTGTTTTGTCCTCCCCACCTTTAGGCGTTCAGGTGAGAACATTACTAAGCTACAAATTATTTTTTGGGATATTTACACTCTCTAACAATACTTGCAAATAAAACATGAAACACCTGTATTTTCTTTCTTTTTTTCTAAAATTTCTGCTTCTGGTATTAAAACTGGTATCCCGGTATTAAGACCTAAGAAATACCGAATGCCGGGATTCAAGTTTTGGTCCGATATTGCAAACCTTAATTGTGAGTACAATTTACTACTCAGTGTCACTCATCGATAAGCATCATTTTTGGTTTACATTGTGGGATAATATTTTTATTTTCAGTCTAAATTCATCTAATCAAAATGACGCTTTTCTAAATTTTTTTTGAAAAGTCATCCTCTTCACGGTATTAGTAAATTTTGAATTTTTTAAAAAATTTTCTTATTTCCATACCATAGATAATCTTTTCCGCCTACTTTGGTTCCAATTAATAATATTTTTTTTCTCCTTAGAACCGCTATTCACCTTAATATTTAATATTAATTAAGTCATAATGTGGAATTATAAACCAGTAAAGTTATATTTTTTCACAAATGCTGTCTACTTTTAAAATAAACTGTATTCTGACTCCTCTACCTGCATTTACTAATGCATGACGTTCACTGTAATCCTCCTATTGAAAGCATTCGGAAACATTATAACATTTTGACAATTCCAAACTTTTATTGACATTTTCTTGGTCTTGAATTTTCAGCGGCGTGAATAATACATGCGGAGTAGGGACATGGTTTTATGAGATTAAACATTTTTTTCCGTGTTTCGTTCAGTTGACATTTTCTTACATTTTTCAACACTTTGTCGTAAAAAATTTCTTTGTTTCAGGATTTCTTTATAAATGCACCATTTCCAAAGAATTGTTTCTGGAGTTTATAATATTTAAATCCAGAACATACATTATTTGACATGTATCGAATATATTTCGAGTATTTCTGAAATAGACATGAAAAAAATGCAATATAAAGATTCAAATGTTTTCTTACACAATTTTATAACTGTGCAGAATACAAACATATTAATATATTAGTATCAATCAACTTCAAAAAGAAGATTCCACAACAAATTAATCATTAGAGAAAGATGAGTAGCTATTTGCGTTTGTGTGAAGGTTTGTATAAGGAAGAGCCATTTTAATACAACAATATTTATTTTATCCTTCCAATCTATATTTTCAACAACCTTTAGTATAAGCATACATGGAGCGAGTCAGTTTTAAACTTAAATATTACTACTAAGATCGAGGTTCAAGGATTTTGTGTAATCAGTTGCATAGAGAACTACAGTTCTTCAGAAGTGCTGAAAATTTACTGTCGGAAAATAATCCTTTAAATACAGGATACACCCAAATTCGCTTAGTAAATTCCAGAAGGCCTTCACATCTACAGTGCTCAAGTGAGTGAGTTACTTTGGGGTTCAAAAAAATCACTCACTTACTTGAGCACCGTAGAAGATGTGAAGGTCTTCTGGAATTTACTAAGCGAATTTTGATGTTTCACATCTCTACGGTGCTCAAACACAACTATCAATGTCTAAAATACAAGTACGTTAAAGATTATTCACAAGACTCACTTGTCCTACGAAATAGCCAAAGTAATAAATAATCGCCGGTCGACTCTTCAATGTAAAATCAATACTACAAAACAAGACTAACTCAGTGTCGGTGAGAGATTTCCTATTTATAGGCCTCACGGATACTTCGAGAAAAATCAGCTTGCGTCATAGATCTTAATATTATGTATATTTCTCCACTAATTTCAAGAAGAATCCATAGAACCACGAATTCACCAAAAATGATCGCCAAGTTACCAACATATTCTCCAAGACACCAACATAGTCCCCAAAAATGATGCCAACTTGATTCCCTGAAGCCAAGATTTCCATTCAATCTCCATTATAATGTAAGGAACGGCATGGCTTGCGAATATTACAATTTTAACATAAAATAAATTTTCCAACGCAATATAAAGTTCCTTAGAATATGTAATTACCTTGGATTAGATTTTTTTAATGATAATGGATCACATAAATAAAGAAATAAAGAATATCCATTAAATTATTTCATTTCTTTCGTTTCAATTAACAGAAAATGTTTCTAACGGCAAATGGTTTATCCCAATATATACCAAGAAATAGCATTAAGTAAAAGCGTTTATTTGCTTTTCATTTGCTTTCTTATTTTAACACCAGCAAACGATAATTTTATTCGACGGCTCACCAACGTTTTATTTTCTTTAATTCTCTTAAAGTAGGATTTTATTTTCTAATCCGGATAATCTATTACGCTAAAAGTAAGATTAACAAAGAAAATATAAACAAAGCTTAAGCAATTAAAAGTATTAAAAATAGACAACTCGGAGTAAATTTTTGAAAAAAAACTTTAAACTACAAAAATAATAAAACAATTTTGTCAAAGGACTTTTACGTTTACTGAATTGTTGCAATATAAACTTTGGAAATATTTTTAAGGATACCAAATACAAAATTTCCTAATTTTAGTAAACCAAATTCTTCTAAATATACCACTGGACTATTGTTTTGAAAATAAAATGCAAACTTGTAAAACATATAAACTTATTTGAATAAATCACATATTTATAAGTTTTGTAAATTTATAAAGCAAAATAATTTTTTTAATTTTGTGTATACCATTAGAAAACTGAAATTTTTTTTGCTTTTAGCTCATAGTTAATACTGAGAAGTAGATTTAGATATTTTGTAAAAAATCTAAAATTTTTTGCTCTATCTTGAAGCATCTAAAAAAGAAAACATTTAGTAACTCTAATGTTTATTAATACTACTTTTTTATTAAATTAATATGATTTACAGATGATTAATTATAGGTACTTACTCATCTAAGAGAAATTGTTTAAAAATCACGTAGTATAAAAATATTGAACAACAGGAATAAAAAATTAAAATAAAATCAAACAATTTTTCAAACATTTTAACAGGAATTTAAAATCAGAACCAATGTCACCACTTACTATTCAGACTTCTATCTTTAAAAAAATATGCTGGATAACATTAAAATTTGGGATAGAGCTTAAGAAGTAACAAATAATTAATGTGTTGTTTTTCATCATCTGTTACATTAATGCTTAGATTTTCAGAAGAAAATGACTAATTAATTTTAAAAATTTTACCTTAAATAATCAATCTTATTATTTAAAAATATATTTCATCCCACTTATCTATCACACACACACACACACACATTTACTTATTTATTTTAATTTTTTTCTTTCTTTCTCTAATGTTTATTCTTAGCAATCTGCTTAGAGTTAGTATGTTAGTTAAGAACACCAAAAATAAGTAAATAGTAAGACTTAATGGAACAAGTACATGTAATTTACATAAAGCAGAAAAACGATAAGTTTGTCTTACTATAGAGGTAGGAAATATGTATGTATATCTATATCTATATATATAAAGGAGAAAAGCGACTCACTCACTGACTGACTGACTGACTAATCACGAAATCTCTGGAACTATTCAACCTACAGACTTGAAATTTGGTAGACATGTTCCTTTGATAGAGTAGACATCAGCTAAGAAAGGATTTTCCGAAATTCGAAACGCAAGGGGCGTTACGGGGGGTTAAGGGCTTTAATAATAATTGTTTCCATGTTTAAACTACTTGATGTACAATCTTGAAATTGGGTAAGCGGATTCCTTTCAGAGAGCAGAGATTCGCTACAAAATGAGTTTGCTGAAAATCGACCCCCAAGTGGCGTTGCAGGGGCTTAGGGGGCGTTATAGATAATTATTTCCATTTTTAAACTATTTGACGCACTGTCCTTAAATTTGATATATAGATTCTTTTCGTAGAATAATGATCAGTTACAAAACGGGTTTTGTGAAAACAGACTTCTAAGTGGCGTTGCGGGGTATTAAGGGGCGTAATAGATAAATATATCCGTTTTTAAACTACTTCACCTACCTGCTTGAAAATTGGTAGGTAAGTTTCTTTCCTGGAGTAAATATCCGCTACAAAATGGGTTTTGGGAAAATTGAACCCCAAGGGGTGTTGCGGGGGGTTTAAGGGGCGTAAAAATTCCTATTTTTAAGTTATTAGACGTACAGTCTTGAAACTTAGTAAGCAGATTCCTCTCATAGGGTAGAGATACGCTAAAAATGGGTTTCGTGAAAATTGCCCTCAAGTGGCGTTAAGGGGCGTTATAGATAATTATTTCCATTTTTAAACTATTAGACGCACAGTCTTTATATTTGATAAAGAGATTTCTTCCATAGAGTAGAGATCAGCTATAAGAAGGTTTTGTGAAAACAGACCTCTAAGTGGCGTTGCAGGGGAATAAGTGGCGTAAGAGATAAATATTTTTGTTTTTAAACTATTTGACCTACCTGCTTGAAAATTGGTAGGAATGTTTCTTTCATGGAGTAAATATCCGCTACAAAACGGGTTTTGGAGAAAATTGACCCCCAAGGGGTGCTGCGGGGGGTTAAGGGCAGATATAAATAATTATTTCTTTTTTTAAACTATTAGACTCACAGTCTTGAAATTTGGTTAGCAGATTCCTCTCATAGGATAGAAATACACTGCAAAATGTGTTTTGTGAAAATCGACCCCTAGGTGGTGTTGCGGGGGTTCAAGGGGCGTTATTGATAGTTTTTTGCATTTTTAATTAATTGGACGCACAGTCTTCAAATTTTGCTAAGCAGATTCCTTTCATAGAGTGCAATTCCCCTACAAAATGGGTTTTGTGAAAACAGACCCAGAAGTAGCGTTATAGACAATTATCCCCATTTTTAAACTGTTAGACGTACAGTCTTGAAATTTGATAAGCAGATTCCTTTCGTAAAGTAGAGAACCGCTACAAAATGGGTTTCGCGAATATCAACTACTAAGTTTAATTTCGGGAGATAAAGAGGCGTAATCGATAAATATTTCCATTTTTAAACTACTTGATCATCCTGCTTGAAAATTGTTAGGCATGTTCCTTTCATGAAATAGAGTTCCTCTAACAAAGAGTAAAATGAAAATTGACCCCCAAAGATGTTTGCGAGGGGTCAAGAGGAGTTACAGAAAAAAATTCCTGTTTTTAATTGTTAGACCCATATACTTGAAATTTGTTAAGCATGTTTCTTTTGTTGTATAGGGATCCACTAAGAATAAATTTTAAGCAAATCAAGAGTTCTGGGGGGTTGCAGGGGGTTACTGGGACGTATTGACAAAAAAAATTACTTTTTTCGAGCTACAAGGACTATAATAATGAAATTTGGTTTGCATTTTTCTTTTGTTGAATTGAAATCCGCTAAGAGCAGTAATTTTGGAAAACGGCTCTCAACGGGATTACGGGGATATTTATAGTAAAACTTTTGCTTTTTTCTGTTAGATTTAGACTTGAAATTTGGCTTGCATGTTCAATTTACGGAGTAGAGATCCACCGAAAATTGGTTTTGCGGGAATCCACTTGGTTTTTGAGTTACGAAAGAGCAAACATCATTCTATGCTTCAATTTTAGAGATTTTTAGAAAATACAAATTAGATGAGTTCTGCCTTTTTTTTATCAACAGGTGACAGTTACAGGTATAAGTATATTTTTCAATTCAATCGAATTCTTAATGCTAGGACTTAGATATCAATAATTTATACATATATATAAGCAGTAAAAATTTATAAAACATCATGAAATACCCAGCGAAGCGGGCGGGTATCAGCTAGTGTATATATAAAGGAGAAAAGCGACTGACTGACTGACTAATCACGGTATCTCCGGAACTATTCAACTTACAGACTTGAAATTTGGTAGACATGTTCCTTTCATACAGTATGACATCCGCTAAGAACGGATTTTGTGAAATTCGAACCGCAAGGGGCGTTACGGGGGGTTGAGTGGCGTTATAAGTCATTGTTTCCAATTTTAAACTACTCAACGTACAATCTTGAAGTTGGGTAAGCAGATTTCTTTCATAGAGTAGAGATTCGCTACAATATGAGTTTGGTGAAAATCGATCCCCAAGGGGCGTTGCGGGGGCGTTATAGATAATTATTTCCATTTTTAAACTATTAGACGCACAGTCTTTAAATTTGATAAATAGATTCCTTTCATAGAGTAGAGATCAGATACAAGATGGTTTTTGGGAAAGTAACCCCTAAGTGGCGTTGCGAGGGGGGGGGGGTAACGTAATAGATACATATTTTCGTTTTTAAACTACTTGACCAACCTGCTTGAAAATTGGTAGACATGTTTCTTTCATGGAGTAAATATCCACTACAAAATGGGTTTGGGGAAAAATGACCACTAAGGGGTTTTGCGGGGGATTAAGGGGAGATATAAATAATTATTCCGATTTTTAAAGTATTAGATGCACAGTCTTGAAATTTGGTAAGCAAATTCCTCTCATATAATAGAGATACTCCACAAAATGCGTTTCGTGAAAATCGACCCCCAAGTGGCGTTGAGGGGACGTAAGGGGCGTATATTTTCAATACAATCGAATTCTTAATGCAGGTCTTAAATATCAATAATTTATACATATATATAACCAGCAAAAATTTATAAAACATCATGAAATACCCAGCGAAGCGGGCGGGTAACAGCTAGTATATATATATGTATTAGGTCTACCGAAAAGTTCTGTCATTTCCGCTTACAATCAGTTTCAACAAGTAGGCGCATATTCATTTGACGAATATTTAGGCCTCTCTTTTTATCACTGAATATATACATACTGACCTAGCAAATGAACTAAAACATAGATGATTCATCTTAGTATTAAGTGAGATGGGACCGTTTACCCATGGCTTTTGATAAAGATCATTTACGCCACTGTATTTTGTACGAACTCCAACAAGGAAGAAATGCTACAGGATCGTGTAAAAATTTATTGAAAGTGTTTGGTGAAGGTACAGTTTCTAATAGAACATGCAGAAGATGCTTCGAAAAAATTCAAGTAAATGATTTCGACCTTTCTGATAAGCCACGCTCTGGGCGACCATCTTGGATCGACGACGATACTGTCAAGATTATGTTAGAGCAAAATTCTTTTTCGACAACATCGAAGATTGCGGATAGGCTTGATTCACCTCAACAAACCATTTTGGATCATATTCGGAAACTAGGGTTTGTGTGGAAATATTCGAGCTGGGTGCTACATAAGTTAAGTGAGAAGAATTTGAATGATCGCATCATCATATGCACATCTCTGCTTACACGCAGCAAGATCGAACTCTTCTTGAACAGGATCATAACTGGGGATGAAAAATGGATTACCCATGAAAACATCACAAGGAAAAAGGAATATTGTGAACCAGGAAAAATTGCCCCTTCCACCTCTAAGCCGAAGTTGAGCCTGAACAAGAGAATGTTGTGTATATGGTGGGACATTCGAGGACCAATACATTTTGAGCTATTGAAATCAAACGAAAGGCTAAATTCAGAGAGGTACTGTCAGCAATTGGATAAATTAAAAACATCACTCCAAGAAAAGAAACCGGCGATGTTCAATAAGAAGGACATCATACTGCTTCATGACAATTCCAGGCCACATGCTGCTTTTGGGACTCTTCAGAAAGTCACAGAGCTAGGCTGGGAAATTCTGTCGTATCCACCATGGACCTATCACTATTCCGACTATCACTTGTTTCTGTCCTTACAAATTTTTTTGCAGGGCAAAAAAATCAAGAACGAAGAAGATATCAGACAAGCACTGCTTCAATTTTTGCCTCTAGAGATAAGACATTTTTTTTTAAAATGGGATATAAAAATTGCCATCACGCTGGCGAGAAGTCATATAAACAATGATGTCAATTATATTATTCAATAAAGTTTATTCAAGGTATGAAAAATTTCTTCTTCTGTTTTATTCTAAAAACGGACATTACTTTCCGGTAGACCTAACATATATATATATATATCTTTGTTATAAATCAAAATTACTGAATTAACCTTTTTTCTTTCAAGCCGGGCTACGGATTCGTAATTACCATTGCAGATCTGGTACATTCCCCAGGAAATATCACTTTTTAGTATGACACCACATTGGTACATACCTATTGACACAATGTAAGTTTGATGCTAAGATTCCTTTTATCCCTCGGTCTACTCTAAGCCGAGGTTTTGTAACCCTACTACACATTGCCATTTATATTTTCGCATATACAATCACTCTTAAAAGACAAAAAAATTCTTTAATAATTTATTTCGAAGTATTACTTTTAATAACAATACTTCTAAACATTAAGCAAATCTATAGCTAAGAAGAATCTATAAAAAAAAATAATAACAGAAATTTATTTTTTTATTTACATCAATTTTAAAATCTATTTTACTACGTATTGTATTATATGGGACTTAATATTCAGAAAACAAAAACGTAAAATAGAATGGAATTTTATTTGTTAGAAACTTAGAATAAAAATTAGTATCTTAATGAAATCAAAGAACCTCTGTAAATCAAAAAAAATTCTTCTGCATTTTATTTGCTTAGATTTTTTAAAATCTTCTAAATTTCTTGATTAAATTACTGAATTTCTCTTTTAAAGTCTTCATTCCCAAATGTCAAATATTTCTTTCAATATATTCCCTTTTTCATAACATTCAATTTGTCAAACAAGTCAACCAAAATACTGTCAACATTAATAAATTTTTCCAAAAAAAAAATTTCAATGGGTTTACCCTCTTATTATCTTCCTTTTCTATAGAAGGTTAACTTCTAATGTTGAAATAGAAATTAGAGAAATGCATTGATGCTCAAAACCAAGGAAATTCATTTATTTAATCGAATTTCTTGAAAAATATTAATACAAGGTTAAACTAATAATTCCAATCAAAGACACAAATTTTTACTGTTTTTTAAATGAGTAAAAAAAAGGAAGATTAGTTACAATGAGAGGAAAAAATGCCTTAAAACGCACTTGTCAATTTTCACACTACATTCCTTCAAAGATCTCAATAACTTTCAAAGTGTTTTTCTCCGCAGCGTTTGGTAAAGTAAGCAGTTTAAAAAAATCCAACGTTTCTCAAACTGTAGAGTGCACTCCCCCCCCCCGAGGGGGTGCGCGATAACCCAATGAGGGGAACACGAACATATCGAAAAGTCGAAAATAAAACATTTCTAATTTACTGAAAGGATGCAAAATAAAATACATTCTGACGTAATAATAAAAATAAAATGCGCATTTACACTGATATAATGTATTTATAAATATATATGTAATGCACATGTATTTGATAATTAAATTAACATACAAATACAAAAATTAAATTAACATTAAAGCAAAGAACAATTTTAATAATTACCTGTGTGACCCCATGGGTTTGTCATATATAACATTATATAAAAAATGTAATGCTTATCTTGATAATTTGTTCGGTTTATAATTGAAGTCGCATTGTAGCTTTACGTCAAAGTACATTATCATTCAATACATTTGTATTGTATGGAGGGGGAAGTGAAGAAAATTAGGACTGAAAATTGTACAACAAATATTGAAAGTTTGAGAAGCACTAAGTTAAGCGCAAGCAAATTGGATAAAGGAATAAAGCGGCAAAATCATCAAGATATTTTAGATCAGGCAGACTCGAGGGAAATTGCTAGATCCTTAAAGTATCGACAATCATTTTGAGTAAATTATAGAGACAGTTAAAATATCAGAACTGTAGACTATGGCAAATAAATATCAATATTTTCCATTTAAGTGAGGCGAAATAAGATTGAAACAGTTCAGTGTAACGTAACCTTTTAGGTAACCATCTGCCTGGAAAAATGTTTTTGCTACCCAGTACCCCAGGCGAATAGACGAACCATATAGCATCTCCCTTCAAACGGGTGATATTTAGGCCACACATGTGTCATCTTTATTACTTTGTTTCATTTAAAACGTTGCCCTGATACAAATGTGTGAAAAAGACTGTCTATTATTGTGAGGAGGAATTGCGTACTATGTGCGGGTAATTGCGACATGTCGATCAATAGCCTGTTTATATGATTTTCAACATTCAGCACCAGAGTGAGTGTTTGAGTTTATGGCGCAAGACCCAAATTTGTCTAAACTGCGACAGAATGGTAGTAAGACAGTATATAGCTTGCCATGGAAGAACAAATGGTGTTTGGGACGTGTGCAAGTCCATGTTCTTCACAATCAGGAACTGGGAAGGCATGAGGCAGTCCTGCCCGGAAGGTTTAAAGAGAAAGATTGTAAAGTGAAGCGGACACCAGCTAGGAAGGAGCGAATAAATAGGACAGCGAATCTTCGCTTGACTGTATTGATGGATCTAGGACTTTGCGAGAACATGCGAAAAGAAACCCAGCGACTGCATTGCAAAGCATTCAGTAATTATTCGTTTAATATCCAAAACGCCTTGCTAACTTACAATTCAAAATTGTAAATAAAAAATATTTTTACTAAAGCTGAGTGATTTATCTCGATACCTATAAATTTTATTAATCCTGCCGTCACTACGTTACATGAGCTATCCGTAAACTTTTTGTAGCCATACGAACAAGTTTCAAAGGTTACTTTTGCCGGAAAGCTATGTAAACCAGTCTACTTGAAAGAATACCTTGTGATTGTATATACCGCTTATTTCTTCATGCATAACAGCATGTTTGGCATGGTTCCGAAAACACCGAGACTGGAGAAAGCATCAATGGGCAAACCGTTCTATTTTTTCATAAGTTTAGATTCGTAAAAAGCATTGGTTCTCGATTTCCTTTAAACTGAGGGAACCGGGAACTCGCTAAATGGCCTCCAACCTTCGAGAAAAAACCTCAAGGCAGCAGAGGTTTTCTGGACAAACATTATGGTTTCCGACAGGAACTCATAATTCCATCCTTTCAACCGAAACTCTGATTGATGTGAGATACAGATTTTGGAGTCATATCTTCTCTCTTTCAGGGAAGCAGTTAGCTCTGATTTCATTGTTACATATGACAACAATGATCCTCATGGGACTCGATGGCTGACCGATGAATTTCCGGAAAATAGGGATGTTAATCGTATGGACTGATCAGCCAAATATGCTATTTTAAAATGCCAAAGAAAAATTATAGCAATAAAACCGCAAACACATTTTCAAAAGTACACCACTAAGTCAAAGTTACAGATGAGAAAAAAAATAAACTCACATACATCATTTTATATTATAATAAAAACAAAGGTGAGGTAATAGATAACACGAATGCATATCTGCCACCGAAACATGCAACACAGGAACTTGAAAATGAACTACATATTAATTTTACAACATAATTGATCATACTGCAACACATATATTTCTTTTTATGCATTTAAATTTTTCTTAAAATCAAAACTAAATATGCAAAGTGGAAGAGGTAGAAAAGAAATGGAGTATAAAAGATATAAAGTGTGTTATTTATAAGTGAATGAACTCAAAAATAAATAAAGAGATATTAACTATTTGTTTAATCTTTAATACATAAGAACGAGACGATTCTAAAACAGAACCATGCAAGAAAAACACAGCCTTTGTAAGTATGTGAATGTGTGTGTAATGTGTGTTTGTGTGAGTGATGTATGTTTAGGTATTTACTGTGTATGTTTGTGTGTACTATGTGTATGTTTATGCGTGTAGTGTGTAATGTGTGATTGTGTATGAAGAAAGTGTTTGTGTATGTTCGTGTTTGTGTATTGCGTAGTTTTTGATTGTGTATGAAATGTGTGTTTGTATATGTAGTGTGTGTGTAGTGTGCATGTTATGTGTGTCTGTGTGTGTGCACAGTCCAGATACCCACAGACAAAAGCCTATTCAACGTCTAATTTTGTGTGTGTTTATGTATGAAGTGTGTGTGTAGTGTGCGTGTAATGTGTGCGTTTGTGTGTTTAGGTTTGTCCGTGTAATGTATGGTATTGAAGTATTTTCATACCAAGAACATTTAGAAAAGAAGTTAAAAATGTATCAAGCTAAAATGTTTGTATCAATGTGTTGGCTCTGACACGATTTCGATCTATGAAGTATGAACTGTTGATATGTCATGACTAGCATTTACCCTTAACTCGTACTTTCATATGTAGGCTGCTCCTCTTATAATAAATTAAAATTTTATTTTTTCACTTAACCACACGCTCGTGAACTAAAATACACACACATTTTTTCTTCAATGAAAACTTTATAAATATAAAATATACTTATTAATATTATTCTCAAAATTGAAATTTTAAAAATTATTATACATCAACACACAATATTTTGGTATTTGTAAATTTTAAAATATACACAAGTGGTGTGTTTGTGATAACGCCTTTAAAAAGAAATACTTCATCGTATAAAAGAGGTAAGCTTCCCCTTTTCAAGTCACATTATTGGTATCCATACTTGAAAACAAGATTTTGCACTTTAGTGTGTGTCAAGATCAATTTATGTTTTTCTTCAGTCACTTAAATATATCAGTCCAGTGAATGCCGTTTAAGGATAAAATTTAGTGTACTAATATAATGTTTGACAATGATATGTACGATTTCTTCCATTCCTTTGTATAACAGAACAATTATTTCCTAACTTTCGAACTTTTTCACGAACGAACCTGAAATATTACAGTTATGTCAAACCTGTTAAAAGTTCAATTGTAATTTTTGGTCTTCGTGTTATATAAAGAAATGAAGTTCCGGAATTCTGGATTTTTTTTTATCTTTTATATTGATGATACAATACACAATACGATACAGAAAATGTGTAATGATGTACCAGAAAATGTATAAGCATTATTCTTGGAATTACTTCTTATCTATTTACTGTATTTTTTAATAAAATGTTAAGCTAAATAAAAGTTAATCAAACTTGAACAGATTGAATATTTGTGTAAATAGATACTGACTTAATATATATTTTTAAAAAAAGTTATTTAAGATAATTTTTTAAGTATACTGAGGATTTAATTATTTTTTTTTTTTTTTTTTTTTTTTTTTTTTTTTTTTTTTTTTTTTTTATTTTTTTTTTTTTATATATTTTTTTTTTTTTTTATTTTAGTTTATATATTTTTTATATTTTTTTAATTTTTCTATAAATATAATGGGCTTTATTTTAGTATTTGTGTTTTATGCATGATCGTAATTGTGATGTATACATCGGTAAGATTAGAGTTTCTTTGCTCATTTACATTATTGTTAATTATGGTTATATTCATTATTAACCTCTCTTGCAAATATTTTTGTTTATACATATTTATATTGTCTATTCTTCCGGATTCCTATGGTATTAATATTGCAATGTCTATTCTATTGCTGTTATATTCACCACGTGGTTTTAGGCTTTTGCCTTAGTTTATACTGGAACTATTATGTAGAAACAATTTCTGCTGCAGGAGAAGGTTGAGATCTCAAAAACAATGTTTAATCCTGTTTCACTGTCTAAACCAGTGACAGCTCGAGAAATCATAATAGTTTTCCCGCTAGATACATTTTTTTGGTTTGTCATGGTTCCATGTTCTTGGTTCTTCCGTCTGATCTTAGGATGCTTGGATTTATTAGTCTTCTTTTGAATTATTTACTGCTATATATATATATTTATATATAATTATATTATATATATATATAATGCTAAAATAATTATTTTCGCAATGTTTCTTTTTCTTTTCGTATTTTTACGTTTTCTTTTAATACAAAAAGTATATCTATATTAAACACTTAAAGAAAAGTTACATTAGCTATAAGTAATTATTTTTAACCAATTTTAGTGAATACTACCGTATATTTCAGTGTATAAGCCGAGAATTTTAAACACAATTTTAAAATATAATTTTAAGGAAGCAGTAATTTTTTTATGCAATCTTATCTCGTAAAAACCTTGCCCTATGTTTGCCTAATTTTTTAAATATTACCTTCTTTATTTATTTTTAGTACTTTTTTCTTTTATTTATTTTTGGATTATGCTAAAAATACACATATTGTCTTCATGAAATTTTTCGTATCAAGACATTCCATGGCATTTACAGCTTATTCACCAGGTTCTACTCTCTATTTTTGATAAATTTTTTAAACGTTTTGTTGTATTATCTGTATTAAAAGAAAAAAAAACCACACAATAAACATGAAGTGATTCCTCTGTTTTGCTTATAATTTCTATCGAATATTATTCTTCGATTAGCATTAATACCCAAATACTTTAAAAAATTCAACGAAATGCATGCAAACTTCACTCCAAAAACAGATAAACAGACTTAACAGTTATACTTGCTGTTACTCTACAGTTAAGTGCGTTTGAATAAATAAAATTACTTGGGGCTTTGAAAGTGCTTCTCAGGTTTAAAAGGTTGGTGTTTACTCTTTTATTTGTCAAAATGGGCGTGGCATATCAGCTGAATATTTATTAAAAATCATTTTGACATACTTCTGATTCATAAAATAGCAAATATGTTGTACCACTGGAAAGGTCATGAATTGAAGATTTTAGAAATATCAAAATCTCAAAATCGATCTTCTGAAGATTTTTAGCCCTTCCCTTAAAATATCTTTTTAAGGTCAAAGTATGGAGGTTGGTTTATGTACGAATCATATAATCAAGAAATCATCAGGAAAACGGTGGTATAGAAAAATAAAAGCTTGTAAAAATTTCCTTTAGCCTTGCGTAAGCAATTTTAGTATTTTATTTATTTTTTTCTTTGAGTGTTCTGAATATTCTGACTTTTAAAAGAAAAGATCCATTCAGAACACTCAAAAAATAAAATATTTAAGAAAAAAAGTTTATTAAAAAAATACAATAAAAAATTTTAAAAAGTCATATAAACCTTTCAAACTCAGTATCAGAATTCGAGTTTCCGAATTCTGATTTACAATTCCCATTTAATTTTTGCATATAATCATCATTATGTGAGTTTTTTTTTCTCCTGGGCATTTACCATAGCTCGATATGGGCCGTATACAATTTTTCCTCCCGCTAATTTCCTAACAAAAGTATATATAGAAACTATGATTAGCTCAATGAATGTGCAAGGTAAATGAGTTTAAAGAATACATTAACTTCCAACGGGATAGTCAGAGATAAAAATAATTCCATTGGCCTTTTAATTTACAGCAATTCGATTGGAAAATACTCCATCTGTGTTTTCCCCTTTTTCGTCCATCCGTTTGAGAACGCATTTCAGCTTTTAAGGGGAAATGTTTGAGATTTAAAGAAACTTTTTTTAAAAAAAATTCAACTAAAATACTGGTTTTGAAATTTGGGATGATTTTAGAAGGAAAAGTGTACGTTCAGCTTAAATTCGGAAGTGTACGGTATTTAGAATTAATAATACGAGTTTCTGTAACATTTTTTCTTAAGGTTTTATCACACGTATTTGAAACAATTTTCCTTGAAAGCAAACAATTCCGAACAATTTTTACTTAGTTACCATAGCAACGGCTCCGTACAACTTTTCCCAGTGAGTTGAAATAATTGTTCCAAAAAACAGTTGCTTGAAATTTCAGCCAATGGGGTCCTTCGGTGCCCTACGTCGTAAGCAAGATGAAGGTAAAGATGGCATTGTCGGCTTTGTCAAACGCATCAGATATATGGTGTGTAATATTTTAATGGTGTATAATGTTTTAACGGCGTATGATATTTTAAACAAAATGGTGTGCTCCATTTCTTTCCACCAAAGAAATGCCAGAGTTTACGTAAATAACGGAATTTTGAGAAATATAAATAAAAGAATCCGTGTTCATTATCACAATTTTCTACTAAAATATACCCTAGACACTGTTTGACCATTTTAATGTGAATAGGCGTTCATTGAATAAACTATTATGTAAAATTGATTATAAATTAAAAATATATCATTCACAATTATTAGGATTTAATAAAAATAAATTATAGTTCAAAAAAACTAAAACATATCCTTTCATAGAAAATCAAACTAAGTTGTAACTTAATCTTTTACTCGCCAAATCTGGAAATGGGATCTGAAACTACTCACCAGATGCGGGATGTGATCTGAAAATGGAAAATCATTAATCCAGATTATCATTATCAGGACAATGGAACAAAATTATTAAATTATAGTATTGTCCTTGGTCCTGGACAAGTGAGCAAAATTTCGAATTAATCTGACCTTTTAAAGTGGGTAAGAAATGAGTTCAAATATTCCGTTACATACAAGTGAAGCCTATAAAAGGGTGTTAAAAAGTATAACTAATCACATGAAAACCTTAGGAGAGAATAAAATATCTAAGTCATTTCCAATTTTTTTTAATTTTATTTCATTTCTTTTCACAAATACATATAATTTGAATTCTTTTTTTTTTGTGTGTGTGTTTTTCTTTTGGGAATGTTATTTAAAATATTTTAAAAGATATTGTTAGTATATCGTTACGTAGGATGCATATAAGTGTATTTATATCAACGATGAATTGAACATGCGCTTTTGATAGCTATAAATTGGTGGTCTTCTTTTCTTACATGTGAATTTAATCGTACGTCTTCAGTTAAAGTTTTTCAAGTTTTAAAAGAGTTGCTGTTTACTTTGTGTGGGATACAATTCTTAAAAAGCCCTGGGGACACAAAATTGATTTAATTATTCATTTGCTTAGTCCATTTCTATATAGTGAAATCCTAAATTTATTTTTAAATTTGAAATAGAAATACACAGGGTGGCAAATAAGTTTTAAAAGCGGAAACTGTAATGGCGCCGTGAGTGCAAATGCACATGCACCATAATGTCCATGGTCTGCTGGCACACTGACAAGAAATTGTGCACAGTTAGTTAAGTAGTTAAGAGAAGACAAGCGTTTATTGCAGAAGAAAATTTCTTAACTTTGATTTTTTTTAGATGTAACGAAGAGCTGTAATCAAATTTCACGCAAAACTTGGTAAAAGTGTTTGGAAACATACCAAATCACGAAACAAGTTTACGGTGATTGTTACTTAAGTAGATCAAACATTTTTGTAAGCCACAAACGTTTTTTGAAAGGAAGAGATACAGTAGATGATTAGCATAGTGGAAGACCAATTTCATCAAGAACACCTGACAATTTTGAGAAAGTACGAAGTTTCGTGGCAAAAGAACACGGTTCGTCATTAAGAGTGATTGTAGACTCCTTAAACATCAACAAAGAAACCATTCAAACCAGTCTGCATGAATATTTGAACAAAACAAAAGCGTGCTAACTTTGTTTAAGTACGCTTTATCTCCTAAACAAAAATCAATGAAAAGTGCACATTGCAGAGATATAATTTTAGCCGCTGAAAACGTTCCAAACTTCTTGAAGTCCATTATAACAGGTGAAGTAACCCGGTGTTTCCCATATGACCCTGAAACAAAGCGACAAAGGGCGGAATGGAAGCCACAAAATTCACCGCAAGCCAAAAAAAATCCATTCAAAATCAAAACAATGCTCCGATTCTAGGGTATAATCCACAAAGAATTCGTTCCAACTAGGCAAACAATTACAGGTCAGTACTACTTAGCTGTTTTAAAACGTTTGATGGCCAGAAGTCATCGCATTCGTTCAGACTATCGGACTGAAAGCAGTTGGTTTTTGTTACACAACAATGCACCCCGTCACACCTTCCCTGTTGTTCGTTGAGTTTTGTCAAACATTAATGTCTGTGTGTTGAACCATCCATTGTATTGACTTGATTTAGAGCTCGGCGACAACTCCTTATTCCCAAAACTTAAAATGAAATTAAGAGGGTGTAGTTTTGATGATATTTCGACCTTACAAGTAGCATCGACTCATGCTTTGCAGTCCATTTCTTTAAGTGATTTACACAACAGGCGTTCTGTTCCTTAATAAATCGCTGTAAAAAGTGCATTAAAGCCGGAGGGCTCTATTTTGAATAAAATACCAAAACAGGAGTTAATTTCTTGTTTCCGTTTCTTTTAGTGGCTACAGTCTTAAAACATTTTTAGTGCATTGTGTATATAAGATTACATAAAATATTACTTATACTGCTAATTATTAAAATCAATTATTTTTTATGCATGTAGGAAAAGAAAATAAATAAATAAAAACTACGTGTAAAATGTCAAAATGCAATAAAATCTTAAAAAAACATCTACTAGATTTTCCTTTTATTTGAAAAAAATTCGAACCAAAAGTACTGAACAATTGATAGTCTCTTACTTGAAGCGAAAAGATCTAAATGAAAACGATTTTTTTCGGCCATTTTAAAAATACGTGAATTTATATTAGCTCTAAATTGCAGAAATTTTATACGTTTTCTAAGTACTCTTCTCACTTCAGCATTTCTCGGTTATGCTCGAGAAATGATGTCATCAGTTCTAAACATTTCACACCAAAGTATAAAGAGTATTTAATTTATCCATCAGAATAATTCTAGATTTTCTTTAAGCTATTTCTCCCACTAAAGGTATTAAACTTAATTAAGACTTAAATCCGTCACTTACAAATAAATTTTATTTCAACAGCGAGAAAAGTTTACTAAATAAGCGCGTGCCTTAGAGCGAAAATTGCCTCTATGGTTTGACATTAAATCACATGAAAAATTATTTCCGCACGCTTCATTATTCCGTACTGTTTTAATAAAACTTCTCTTTGAATTGAGCTTATTTTATGCAAATGGAAGTGGATTGAAGTTTACTTTCCCTTTATTTTATACGTCTGAAGGTTCATTAAATCAATTGTCAAGTTTTGGATGTATAAGTTTGAAATAACTGCAAACTAATGATCAATCATGATGAAAATTAATCAATGCTTGAGCAGAATTTATAGAATATCGTTAGTTTAATTTGCTGCTTCTGATAATTTTATTTGGAAATAAATGAGAGATGATTAGATTAGAAAAATATGCAGGGTGTTCCGAAACTCAAGTTAAGAATTTGCAGGAAGAAAGTTGGGATCATAGTGCTTAAGGAAAATTATAAAAAAAATTCTTCATCACATGGTTAAGGTATCCGATTAGTTGCGACAACTTTTTTTTTAAAAAAAATTGAGATTTGGGAATTTTTTGTGGTTCTTAAATTTATTTAGTACCAATTTAAGAAAAATATGCTAAAATTAAGAAGATAAAAATGAAATATTATTACTAAAATGAGAAAAAATGGGTAAAAATTTTCAAAAAAATTACATAAACGGGGACCATTTTGTACCAAAAGTTTATGAAACGATTTTCAATTTTTCAATTCTGATGTGTTGCTATGTTATTCATTTTTGAAATAACTTTTAGGATAAGAGATATTTAATTTTTACAAAAACTGGAGCACTTTGTTTTAGTTATGATATGAAAATGCTTAAAAAAGCAGTTATTATATTAGCATAAGTGCTGTAAATTTTGTAATAAACCAGTGATTGATAAATCTGAAGGTTAAAACATTTCTACTATTATACAGAACATACACAACAACTTTCAGTTAATTATTTTCAAAACTTTTTCAGCAATCGCTGTCTCGTTTGAGCATTTTCAAAATACACATTTCGAGTAAAACGCGTTTTAAAGTATGACATCTTGCTCAAGTATGACATTTGCTTTTATTAAAATACTTTAGTTTTTGTTCTAGTGAAACGAAAATAACAAACTTAGTATTTTTACAAACCTAATAAGGTGTCTATAAAATAAAATCGCAACAAGATTGTCAATTTTTAGCAAATTCACAATTTTAAGTTAGTCTAATACCCTAAGAGATGACAAGTATAGTTTTAAAAAAGTTGAAGATTGACACCCACCATCACATCATTAGCTAATGTGACCATAAATTATTCAATTTTGCAGCCATTTTTTCACTAATGTTATCTTATACACCAGTGCTATTAAGCACAGTCAAGTCAGCTTAAGCTAAGTTTTAAATTGCTAAGTAAGCTAAGTTTTAAAAATAGCAGCTTAATACTTCTAAAAGAAAAATATCTTATTACAACTTTAGGAATAATATTTCAAAGATGACCTGTTTAGGTAAAATTCTAAAAGGGTAAAACTCTCTTGCTATTTTTCTATCTACAGCAATTATTGTCAATTTTATTCTTTTTACAGAAATATTTTTTTAAAAAAATATGTGTGTATTTTAAATTAATCAACAAATTTTAAAATAAAACGGGTGATATTTTTGTAATAACTTAATGGATTTAATGTTCAAAGAAGTGTAATTGCCTTCTAGACGAATGCAGGCTTTATATCACTTTAAAAATGATTGCTTGATGAGGCAAGAGTAAATAACTAAATCTATTTCTTCCGCTATACTTGCAATTCCTTTGGCGCAATTTCAGTTCCATTTTCGATAGGCTTAAGGTTATTCCACTACCCTAAATTGTGAACTTTGCCAGAAATTGACATTTTTTATATGATTTTATTTTATAGGCCATCTTATTAGAGGATTCCTAAAAATAATGATGCATATCTTATTTTCCAGTTGACAAATTATATATAGCTCTCTAAATGAAAAATTGACTATAAATTCTATCTCCTAGCAGGAAATTCATCAATTCAAGTTGAAAGCAACCAAACTCTTATTTGATATAAATGAATTCAAAACTGTAATAAATTAGCCATCCAATGTAAATTTTTATACTTCCTAGAGTTTTTGGAAGCCAAAATTTGCTTTTAATTCCATTCTTCTTTTCCGGAGAAATAATTTTTCTCAATCTTTGCAATGTTTAGAAGTATATTTTTAAAGGTACATTTACAAAACTTATAATGGTTTGCTTTTTGAATTATATGTAGAGATTATGCAAATGAAAACAAAATCTAAGCTGTATAATTTATTAATGTGAAAAGAGTATGAATCCGTAATAGAGGAAACTACACTCTATAACGACAAAAAAAAAAAACAATGCACAAGGAGGAGTTGCCCGATTGTAATGAAATTTCGTATACAAAAACATTTTTACGGAACATACAAATGATTAAAAGTTGGTGTTCAATGAATGAATGGCGGGAGTTACAGTGCATCAGATCTGCGCACTGGCAGGTGTGTATGGAAGCGATTCTCAATCTAATGTCAAAATTTCGGTTGCATTGCGATTTAGGATGTCTTTCAACAATTTAAAAAATGCCTCGCCACTGGATTTAAGTTCATTACGAGCAACTGTCAGAGTTGAAACAGGTCATATCATAGGATTAAAATAAGCAAGTTGGGTAAATTAAAGAATCGCTCCTCATATAGGTCTCAAAGCGATGCTGCCATAATAAGGATAGTGTGCTGCAGCATAGATTGGGAGGAAATGAGACAGAGATTACGGCGTGTGGCAGTGGCATTGGATCAAGACCAGTAGATGGAGGACAGATGATTCAGATCAGCTGTCACAGTGCCTGATTCATCGTTTTCAACCATCAGACGTGTGACCCGTACATGAGTGTTCACCATTCCCAGACGGCTGACAGAGGAAATTTGCGCTCGTACCGAACGCTACGCTACCTGCCATTCATGCCTACACACTAACGAGCCAGATTTACAGTAGTTCTTGGCTCGACAGGTTGGAACCGCTGACTTGGAACGTATAGTGTGTAACGACGAATCCCATTTCCAACTATGTCTATACGACATCGAAGATGTATCTGGAGACAGCCACGGGGCAGCTGCCGATCCTGCTTTCACTATTGCACGCCACTTAGGCCTTCACCAAAAGTTATAGTCAGGAGTGTCATTTCTTTTAACAGCCGGGCCCTTTTGGTCGTCATTCGAAGGCACACTTACAGCACAGCGGTACGTTGACGAACATCTGAGAACTGTTTTGCTACCGTTCCTTTTGCAGCCTCCTGGCCTTATTTTTCAGCTAGATAATGCCTGACCACATACGGCACGTGTTGTGAACTTTCTTATAGCTTGTCAAACACTTCCTTGATCCGCCAGATCTCTCTCTAATCGAGCTTGTCGGAGATATGGTGGGAAGGTGACTGCCTCTACTAGGGAATATTGATGACCTTGCCGAGACCAATTGGAAAAAATTTGTCAGGAAGTACCGCAGTAGGTTGCTGTATCACTCTATGCCATGTCGTGTGGCAGCTTGCATCCAGGCTTGAGATGGGTCAACTCCTTATTGAGCTTGTTACTTTGTAAAAATGTAACTCTGAAATAAACTATTTAATTTTTCTTAAAATCTAAACTCTTTCTATTTTGTACGTAGACTTTCTACCCACCAATTTTTGTCTCTATGAGACAACTCGTTCTTTGCGCGTCTTTTTTTTTTATTTATTTATTTTTGTAATTTTTTTTTTATTATAGAGTGTAATATGAAGCTGAGATATATTGTTACATACAAGTGTAAATAAGAGTGTATTCCTTTAAACTTTACTTACAGGTAAGCCTCCTACAACGTGGTAGATACATTACTCAAAAAAGCCGCGTTATAAGAAATCGTGTTGTAGGAGTTAATATCTACACGTCACAAGAGACGTGTAGATATTAACACAGAAAAGTGAAAAGTGAATTGTGAAATGCGTAGTTTACCTGTTTGATTTTTTTTCCATAATTTGAGCAGTCAAGGGTTGCCAATGTTGAAAAAAATCTACAGTGATGCCACTTTATGTAATTTTTTTATTTGAAGCGTAATAGAATATGTAACAACAAACGCGTTGTAGGAAAATTTAAACCGCGTTCTGGAAAAAAAATACTCAATATCTGAAACGCGTTGCAGGGAAATCGCGTTTCACAAGTACCGCGTTATAAAGGAGGCTTACCTGTATTTTATTATTTATTCAAAAAAAAATAATTGTGTATAAAAATACATCTTTCTAAGCAAACGAAAATAAATATTAGAAATAATATAAAAAATTTACTTGTAACAAAAAGAACATTATTTCAACTTCAGAATCATATAAAAGCTATTTTTTATCAATGTTTATGTATTAAAATAACGATAGAAGAAATTACGAAAAATTAATTACTAGCCCAAAGGATTAGATTTAAGAAATAATCAAGAGCATTTCTTTTAACAGGAATAACCGAAAAATTGAGTTTTCTTATAGGTGTACCGGGATCAGAAATACATATCAGACAAGAAAAAATATTATTAGGTTGCAAACTTTTAGCTATTAAGGAATATTTTGGAGAAATATTTTCTATATAAACGCAATAGTTCTAGTATTGTTGGTATTGGAATGATATCTGTGCTGCTTGTGTTTTCAGGTATGCATTATAAATGATACAAAAAAGTACGATATTACTTCTTGCAACAAAAAAAAAAATTCAGAAATTTAAAACCAATATAAATTGCAGAAATTACCTACTTTTTATATGATTTCATTCAAAGTATAAGATATTTCTAGTGTTAATCCTAAAATCAATTGATTCTAGGTATATAAAAAAACTTTAAAAAAAAAGGAATTCAACCTCTTCTTTTGTAATGTATACAATTTCAATAAAAACTTCGAAAACAATGTCTTGGAAATATTATGGAAATAAATTAATCGTTAGAATCTTTGACCATATAGCTCGATGTATCGAATTTATTCTTAAGATGTTTTTGTTGTTGAATCAGGTAATGGATTTTGAATTACTTTTATTGGTCCTGGAATTCGAGAACAATATCCATCTGAATAAAAGAACAGTAGTTATGTAAATCTCTGGAATCAGATGAAACTAAACTTTTAACTACAGACATATTTTGTTTTACACACTGATGTGCTACTGAATTAAGGTTAGCAAGGGTTATGCAAATTGTGTAGCCCCACGCACCATTTATGTGCAAGTGAGGGTGCTGTGGTAACGGCTTATAGCGCGTTCTGTGGTTGTTCTGAATTAGTTGTTGGAATATACAATACGGGTAAACTGCCTGATTTAGAGTAACCTTCGATCCCGGAGAAATCATAGGTACGCGACGCATGAGCCATTCAATTTCTGAAATCGGGAGACAGCTGTTATTTCCAGGGTTTTACAGTGTCAAGAGTATACCAAAAATACATGGATAGTGGACAAAAAACTATAGCGATCGGTCAAACTGCAAAGGACAATTACCCTTGCCAGTGTGTGATGAGAGACGTCTCAGGCGTATTGTACGTAGCTAGCGAAACCAAACATTAGCTCAACTAACCAACCAATTGAATGACGGTGACAGCCGTACAGTCAGTAAATGGACTATGGAGCGCTCGCTTCACCGTATGGGATTAAGGAGCCACGACCTACGAGAGTACCATTGCTCAATGCTTGTGATCGTGCTGCGCGTCTTGTCTGGAACAAGAGAATACAGAGACTGGAGTTTAGAGGACTGGAAACGAGTAGCATGGAGTGATGAGTCTCGATTCCGACTACTTAATGCCGACGGGACGCTGATAATACGGCGTCAGGCTCATGAAGCCAAGAATCTTTCGTGTGAGGTTGGAACTGTACAAGGGCCTGATGGAAAATTCATGGGCTCGGGTGTTTTCTGTGGCTCTGTTTGAGACATTTGCTGCGTGTACCAACCTCCTTCAATGCAATTCGGTACTTAGAGTTGTTGGGTGATAACTTCAATCTAATTATGCTGTTATGTTATCCGTACTATAATGGAGTTTCTCAGCAAGACAACTGTACATCTCACAAGTACCGGTTGGCTATTGGCTGGTTCGATGAGCTTTCCTCTGACTTTTCTGTCATAAATTGGCCAACTAGAATCCCATACATAAATCCTATTGAGCACCTTTTGGATGCTTTGGAACAAGGCATGAAAGGCCATCACGCAGCTCCAACGAATTATGGACAGCTTTAGCCAATATTTAGCAAGCCATTCCCGTGGAACCTTTCCAGAAACTTGCTGAATCTGTGCCTCTTCGTGTGGTAACCGTTATCAAGACCAGATTAAGCCAAACTAGCTACTAGGTAGGTATCCCTAATTTAGTGGCAATTCAGTCTATATCTTGAGGAGGAAGACACTTAATTGTTTTTATTTTAATAATAATTTAAACTATTTCAATTTATGTAATTATTTGATAAATAATACTACTTAATTTCTTCCCTCCATTCATACAGTATACGTACAGTAGGACGAATGAAGTTACCTGTCACCCTCTTCGGCATGACTGCTGCTATATTCATAAAAGGGGTATATCTAGATATAGTAAAATAGCCAATTCGCTACTGAATAAACCCATCTACAGCACCATATGGTGGAAAGTTAATTAGTTAGTATTTCTATATTGAAAATGAAAAAAGATTGGGGAAAAAGTGATTTACAAGAAGTTGTAGAGCATTATCGATTTAGTCTAATAGACGACTTGCGGACGTTAATGTGAAGACAATAGAATGGTTAAAAAGTGTATTTGTTTTTTCGTGATTCTCTACATTTTGACGTCATGAAACTTGAACAAAAGGAGAAATGATTATCTTTCGGGCAAAACACGACACCGCAATGTTGCACAAGGGTATCGCATGTGATTTTCAGTGAAAAGGACCACGCCTTAAACCCCGAGATTTGCACCCGTGTACTGATTGCCTTATAAAAATAGTGTCTTCATAACAATGATACTTTGATCGTGTAAAATAGTGTTGCATCAACTCAATTGAACTTGCGCTTGTTTTTCGAAATTCTTGCTCTATGCAAATACGTAAGGAATGCCACGCGTTTACCTGCTACAGCTATAAAAAACATCATCTTGGGGTTGAGGTATGTTGATGTTCCTGGTCTTAGAGCGATTTTCCAAAGCTGAGTATTGTGAGATAGTTTCATTGTATGGTGAATGTGAACGAAACGTACTATCAGCACCAAAGTTGTTCCTTCATCATTTCCTTGCAGGCTCGCAACCTTTTCATTATACCAACTAAACTGTTTTAAAACATCAAAGGGAGACAGGTTGCGGGAGTAGTTGTGCTCAATTCGGCAAACCATCTAAGTAAGGACGGCAAGTTCTACCGAATGAGATATTAGCATAGCCCTTTGCATATCCAAAAGGCATCACAAGATAGATGGTCAATACTGTGGCTTCTCTAAAAGTCAGGTTTTAAAAAAATCTTAAATGAATTAGGTGCTCATCCATATCGACCAAAACCTCGACAGGTTCAACTGGACGGAGATACCGAGGGACACTATGCATGGTGCAACTTCGTCAAATATCTGATAGAGATTCAGTCAACATTCTTGGCAGATAGTGTCGATGATCGAGGCATGCTATTCTCGTAATGGCCTGTACAGTATGCAAAGAACCTATTATTAAGCACTGGTAATCTTAAACGTTTTACCGACGTTCAACATCAAATTCGGTTTGCAATTAACGTTTTGTTTGCATTTACGATAACAAACTGATCAGCCCGATATTTTGAGATGGCATGTTAACGGATGCACGATACTTACAATTCCAACGGAAAGTAATGCATTATTTTGTGGAGAGCACCAGGCGTTGTTTAATCTTAGAAGTCTATGGTTTCAACATGGTGACTCACCTGCTCACAAGTATTCTCTAGTGAAGCAGTATCTTGTAAAGGAATCCAGGAACAATTATTGGGTACGACGGTGTCGAAACTTGGCCTCCTCGTTCCCCCGATATAGTCTTTTTCTTGTGGGGATATCTGAAATATCAGGTGCATTCGACCCTTCCTCAATCAATGCAGAGCTTTAAATCATACATTATGGATAATGTGTGATGCTCTATACTCCAGCTTGTGCAACGTGACACTCAAAAGAGTAATCAAATGTGCATTGCTGCTGATGGTGAAAAGTTTGAACATCTCAGGTAAAGCTGTGCTGTTATACCCAGTTGTTTCCTTCTTCCTCTGATAGTTTTCTCACGTCACAATGTAAAAAATTAAGAAAAAAAAATGCTTGTTTCAACCGTTCTAGTCTTTGCATTGAACTGTACGATGTGTCTTTTCGTATTAAATCGATAATGCTCTATAACGTTTTATGAATCACTTTTTCTAGTACCTCGTTCCGTTTTCGAGATAAGAATGCAAACTCCGTAATTTTACACCAGGTGGCCCAATAGTTTCCGTTCCAGATTTTATTCAGTAGCGGATGGTTATTTTAATATACCTAGACATCACTTTTATGAATACAGCAGGAACTATTTTGAAGTTAAGAGGGTGGGAAGGGACTTAAGTTGGCAAACTGTATATTGGTACCATTTGGATTTCAAAAAATGATTTTTGAAATCTAATTTGATTAATCAATGAATTATTAAAATGCAGATTGTGTGCTGTGACAGAGAAATATCCATGGGCTCAGAGAACTCAAAGAGCTCTCAATTCATTATCCTGAGTTTTATGACATCATGGAACTTGGATTATTCATACCAGGGGAGAAGAATCGTAGTAAGGATCGTCTAAAATGTTCGAGATCTGTGTAACTAATGTGGGTGCGCTCTAATTCAAAATGAGCCCGTAAAACTATATTTTTGCACTTGTAGCATGAAATCCTTCTGGAACTTTTGTTTCAAAATGTCATTAAAAATATTTAATTCAAATAAAGTGGTTATTTGCGATAATGTGCCATTCGTAGAGTTGCTACAAGAACGTATGTAATGTGCAGTCGTTGTAAACGCAACCTGTGCTGAAGCGATCGTATACTATTTTTTATACTAAAGTTCAATCTGTCCCTTAGACACCAAAAAAGTTTTATAACAGTATAAAAAAGTTACTAACGCCAATATCACGCTAAAATTTCATATCATCTTACATTAGAAATTAGAAGCTGAGAAAATTAAAATTAAATCATTCGAAATTTGTTTGATACTTAACATGATTAGGATTTTAAAGCTTTTCTAAGCAATTCTATCTTGTTTGCGGTTTTAATTATGAATATAAGTTTCTAAGACTTAAATATTTTCAGCTAAAAATATGGTTAAATATTTGCATGATAAAATACAATAAATCCACAATAGTTGAACTAATTAAGTAGACGTTCTAAATGTGTATTAAATTAAAGATAACTTTTGACAAACATCTTCATAAATTCGTTCAACTCCTTTGAATGTATGAAATTTCATAAAATTAAATTCATATCACTCAGCAGAATTTTAATATGTGAAGTGGATTATAGAAATAACGCTATCTGCACACAAGCTCCATAAATCCCTTCAAAATAACTTTTGCAGTTTAGTGTCTGTTGATTGTAAAAGTAAACAAGAATATTTTGCAACGGAAGTGAAGATGCAGCAATTTCAAACAATTAATTGGAAAATCCAACGGAAACTTGGATATTTCTATGGCGTGAGAAACAACACAGCAGAATGAATCAAATTCTATATTAATACTTGTCCATATTTATACCGCCGAGGGTTCAGAATATTTCTTTCAATTCGGATAGAATTTTCTAAAAGAGGTATCAAGTAATCATCTCAAAATATAATTCTTTCATGAAATGTTTCTGAAAATCAGTTATATGTGCAATGAAAGAATGAAAAATTATTTGACTTATTTACTAATATTAAATTGATTCAATAAATTTCTTATATATTATAGTGTGAAAATATATTTTTAGTGTATATTTTCATCTTAAATGTCTTCATATTTTAGTGTAATGAAATGTATTACGTAAGAGAGAAATATATTTATACCAATTATTAATTAGTTCTTCAGAAAGAATATAAATATATTTCTATAAATTTTATGAAAGTTATGAAATATAATTTGTATTCCACCACAAAGAATATATATATATATATATATATATATTATCTGTGTGTGTGCATGTATATATAAGGTGTGGTAATTAAATTCCCGGATTGCACACGCCCTAACCGTCAGGCTTGGTGTGAAAGAGTGGAAATGGAAAAAAGTTGACCTTGATTTTCTGGTGCTGGTTGCACGTTATTCCATTCCTCTATCTAGTTCAGTTTGTTTTTCATCCTTGCTTGAGTAAGACGTTGTTGTATTGAAATGCCGCGATCATCATAAACTTAAAAGTCGAGCTGCACATAAATTTGTAATTCCTCGTAAAATTAAAAAAGGCTCCAACTGAATGTTTTAAATGTTTTAAATAGGTGTTTGGAGATAATTGTTTGTCACATAGTCAAATATTTAAATTGCATAAACGATCTTCGGAAGATCAAGAGGTTTCGAAGAAAATAAACGTACTGGTTGATCTGTGACATTAAGAACCGGTCGTATTCCTCGTTTTTTTCATAATTAATGACATTATTATGATTGAATGGGTACTTCAAGG
Source organism: Trichonephila clavata (assembly GCA_019973975.1). Lineage (NCBI taxonomy): Eukaryota > Metazoa > Arthropoda > Arachnida > Araneae > Nephilidae > Trichonephila > Trichonephila clavata. The sequence continues at coordinate 183,092 of BMAO01034650.1, forward strand.
CTGGACGATAAAGCAGCAGTATTACATGAAGGTTCTGAGAAAGCTTAACAAAAGAATGAGGAGAAAAGGCCAGATCTGCAGAGCAACAACACGTAGATTTTGCACGACGACAACGCCGCGGTGTACATTGCTCTCCTTGTGAATGAATTCTAGGTGGCCAAACGCATAACTGTGCTCGAGCATCCACTGTACTCTCCCCATCTTGTTCCATACTTGATCGAATAGTTTCTTAAAATGAAAAATGCGTTGATGGGAGCACATTTTCAGTCTGTAGAAGAGGTGAAATCAAAAACGGCAGACTTAATGAAGTTGGTGACACGTAATGAGCCGTAGCAGTGATTTGAAGAGTGGAAAGAAAGCACTTATGCAGCTATGTATTGATAGGGAAGGAGAATATGTTGAAGGGGATTAAAAGGCATTTGTAAATTGTTTTTATAAAGGTACTTTTAAAGGTAGTTTCCGCAACTCGTATGTACTTACATCTTCCTCTAAAAATTCAATCTTGATCCCTAAAGTATTAAACATGTTGTGATTCACCACCGGAGATATTGATTTATATAGTCAACGGCATTACAACTTCAGGATACATTACACAAATAAGCGTTACATAAAAGCACCAAAACACAAGCGGACAGTTTACAAATGCAGACAATATTCTGATCTCTCTAATTCCGGTGAATTCAGCATATTTACTTCAACCGAAAGTTTCTTGGATATTCCTTAATCATATGATTTCTAGGTTTTTACAAGCTGAATGTTTAGATTTAGTGGCTGAGGCAATATTTCATCATTTCACCATGAAATGGGTCAACGGGGTTCCTGTTTCCCTTTAGGAGGGTAAAATAAAAGAATTTAGTATAACTTGATGTTTTGGAGAATTTTAAACCATTGTGAATTAAACAAAATCCCTCTCAAGAAAATGCAATATTGAATTTCAACCAGAGAGCAGTCACTAAAATATATAATCTATATGGATCTAAGAGCCAGCTGGTGAAATTTTTTAAATAAATAATGTAAATGAATTAATATTAAATTTCATATTGTACGTGAGTATACTTTTTTAATATTATAACTACATGGATGTTTCTCTTTTCATCCCATATCATCAATTTTAAATGACGGTTGTTTCTAAAAAAAAAGATTTCAATAATTACACATATTAATCTCACTTGATCATATGAAATAGAATAGCCAGCATGATAGAGGAATAGAGAGGATTGAAGATGATTGTGGACGATTTTACTTCATTGATTCGTTCCAAAGTCTCCACTTTGAAAGTGCTGTTCGTTTCATATGAACTTCAGGTACTTAATTTTGAACTAACAACGACGAGGGACTGCGCCTTGTTCAGGTAAGTACGTACTTTATCCGTATCCCTTATCCTGCCTTGTCTATTTATTTCTAGTATTTGAATTAATTTTTAAAAAAAATAATTTCGAGTTCCCTATTCAATGATTTCTCCACCCATGCTGCTTTCGGATCCCCCCGGTTTTTCTAATATGGGCAATACCTTTACCTCAATAAACAATAGAAGGAAGAACAGAAACAAACAAGAAATTTCGTTAAAAATAAATCCTCTTTTTCATCGGATCTATTCACTTCTAAGCGTATTTTCCTATTCATTTTAAACAAATTTGATGAACTATAGATTTTGAAGAAATACTTCAGGTTAACTGAATGACTGTAAAAAGTACTAACTTAAGTAAAAATCAAATAAAAAATATTTTAGTCAAAACAAAATACATTTATAAAACGTGCCTGTTATATATGTAGAAGACAAATCCAAGACTCTTGTTTCTTTTTCGAGGAACAGATTGCTCAGAAAAATATTAGAGTTTTTACATTACTATTTTGTGTCGTAAAAGTTATCTGCACTTTCTTAACGTTAATAACAGTATTTTTTTTTGTTTCTGAGAAGTTTGTTCCTTTATTATTATTATTTTGTTTTCCTGAACGCATCTTGTCAGAAAGCATTTTATCAAATATCAAAAACAACCTAAGAAGTTATAACAGGAACTTTCAAAAAACTAAAAATAACAGTTTTTAAATTTTTGAAGGATGTTTATCCTCAAGATTTATTATATTTCCCATAGATAATGTATTTTGAAAAAAAAATTTTTTTTAATGTCTATGTGTAAAAAGAAAATAAAAATATTTATATGCTTAAAAAAATAGAGAACTGTGATGAAGTAAAAGCCCTAGAATAAAAATGTAATTTTCTTAGATTTTTATAGAATTAACAAAAATGTAAACATAAAGTAATAAATAAAAATAAAAATTTATTTTAAAATATAAAAAGTTTCATGTAGCCTTTTTTGCGTAAAATCAATACTTTACACACAGAATTCAAAATGATTCATTAATAAAATATTGATTTTGTAATTTAAAGATTATAGCTTTAAAAAAATAACATTTTTATTCAAAATAATTAAAATCAACATTAAATCCTTAATTTTTATGAATATTTATTTTAAAATATTCCCTTCCATTAAAACTTTTTTGACAAAGTATTCAGTAAGGCTTCCGGGGAGTTAAATATAATTAATTTTATAAATTAAAAAAATAGTAAAGTTTTCCAGAATATTCTACATAATATGTAATAATACATACGTAATATATAATTTTAACTAATTAGTAAATAACATACTTCTTTTTAAAAATAAATCCAAGTGAATCATTAATAATTCATTCGATTATATATGAAGGAAATCACCTTGATGGATCAAAACCAGAAAAGTGATGCTAACTCGAAAAAACTTTATGATAACAACTTAGCAACTTAGAACCATTTCTTGAGCATGGTTGAAATGTTCTATTTTAAGTCAACCGTAATGCTCAATGTGTTCACGACTTTTACATTTCGGTGAGAGTAATTCTGTTTTAATGACTCTTTGCTCAAGGCCCATTCACAACGACTAGTGATACCACATAAAAAATTGACATTTTTAAGCCAAATGTTCATAAGAAAAACAAATGGTAATTCAGTTTTTAACTATTTCCCGGACAAAAAAAAACCGGCTTAAAATTCTTAACCCAGCACAGACCTGATCAAGTAATGCTTCATATGTTGTCTGACATTCTATCCCACAATTTGAGCAGCAAAAAATAGCTTGGAGAGCATCGGTGATAATATTATGCATATGGTGCGTTATTGCGTGAATATTACGCGTCCAATTTCTCTGAAGTTTGTAATGAAACAAGTAATCTTAACATTTTTCTATTTCAGATAACTCCAAAACCAAAAGTTCACTGAAAAGTTTGGAACGATTTTTTTCTTTTTCGTGAGAAAAAAGTCTTACTTTTTTTAAAGTACATTTAAGTTAAATAACAAGTCATTCTGATCTGTGATTGGTTGTTTTCTACACCCTTTGAAGGAGAGAATTGGCTCTGTATATCCAAAAAAATTATAAAGTTCAACGAGTTAAGAAACAAGATCTTTTTTAGAAAAAAAGAAAGGAGTCATTATTTTCTTTCTCACAAATTTTACATAAGTTCTTTTAGCCCGACATTTTTTGTCAGGTTTAAAAAATGGATCAAACATCCAATATTTTTGTTCAAAAAACTGCTTGGCTAATTTGGGTAACACTCTTCACACTTTTCTAATGGACTAAAAATAACCTAAGTTTGCAATGAAAAATACATTTCTTTTTAAAAAAGACAATAATACTCATGCGTAGGCACAGCAAAAAAAAATCCTAAAAATTTTTTAAATAATGCTTACAAAATGTTTTACATATTATTCAGGAAAAAAACATTTTATTTTTAGGTTTTCCAATTATATCGTAAATTGTTCAGGTCTAGTCTCAGCGAATTTAAAAGAGGAAACTGAAATAACTTTTTATTTTGTAAAATCCTTTCATTCTCTTAAAACTTGAAAAGATATTTTTTACGTATTTTTGTTGCATCATTACGAAGAACACAAGAGCTTTTACACGTACTATATAGTCATTGAATCAAAGAAAGAATGTATCATTTACTGTTCTTATATCACAGAGTTAAATACTGCATTAGCGATTTATGCATTTGATGAAAGATAACTTATCACATATTGAAATCTCAAAAGGCATTATATTCGAATATTCAAATATTATTATACTATGCTAAAAAGGATGCGTTTTTCAAAATAATATTGTACTTTTTTGTATCGGAATATAGTATTATTCTAAATGTTGCATATAAAGCTCTTCTTAGCTTTATTATTTTTTTCAAAAAAAAATGTTATACAACAGGTATTCTAATATGTGCGTTAAATAAATTTTCAATTAAACTATCTGAAAACCAAATTTTCTTAGAAAAATATATTAATTGAATCAAAAAGTGCTCATGAGTTAATATTTCATTAAAATGTATGACATCCATAATCCCAGCGGCCGAGTGGTAGCGTCGCACTTCCACACCTGAGGTTAGGGGTTCTATCCTTGGACTGGGAAAGGTCGACTCAGCTTTTCATCACTTCAGTAAGTCTATAAATGAGGACCAAGATTGTTTGGGGACTAAACGCAAGTACTTTCGCTTCGGGCTGACCACCTTATTGGGGCATCTGCTCATGCATCTCAGCGTAATGGTCACGTATACTGTACTGAAATGGACGCAACAGGTCTTGGCCCTCATGCGCTGTTGCGCCACTGAGTTTAGTATAACAGTGAAGTATATCATTTTAAATGCGTGAAAGTATATACAGATTCATGTTTGCTTGGTTTATTTGATTTTACTTAATGTATTAATGAAGCAGAATAAACTTCTGTATATTAAATTTAGTTAAACTGAAATTTTTTTCAAACATTTTCTAGCATTATAAGCATGTTGAATAAATACCTACGAGTGCAAATATTAATTTAAGGCACGATACAGTTTCATCTCGAGCAGCTTATAAACTATTATAATTGCTGTACATTAACCAATTAGGCATTAATAATTACTGTTTCACTTTCAATTTATGTGAAGCATTCTCCAGGAAGTTTTTCTCTTCTCTAATCATTTGAGTTACCATTTCTAATTTATAGACTGTTACCACAATGGGAATATTTTGCATTTTTTCTGTCAAAGGCGCCAGCTTCCGCCACCAGACAGATTACTTGTTTGGTTTCTCTTTGGAGAGACTGAAGTCAAAGAGGATGACTTGGTAAATTGCTTGGAATCTGTCGTGCACCAATGCATGGAAATCTCACTCAATGTAGTTTTCTTGTATATATAACGTGTAGAACATGAAACTGTACATTATTTAGTTTATTCTAACTGAATATGAATTACTAATTCAAGTGTATGTTTTCTAAATTGCAAAAGTAAAGTAGAGAAAGTTTACTCATTTTCAATAAACTCATATTCGGTGAATACGAATTTAGAAAGATAGAGATGAGCAGAGAGATTCGTGACTTCTGGTGTAAGTGAAGAATGATAAATTTTAATTCATTTTTGAAATGAAGTGAAAAATATTTTTGGACGAGGAAGGTTAGATTGGATAGAATATTGTTGCGTGGTTGAAAGGCTTTTATTTCCTAGAAAGTCTCGTGATACAAACAGGTTGCTTCGAATAAACCGATATTTTTTGGTAAATACGTTGTATTAGTAAACACTGTAATAATCATATACAAGAAAATATTTTCTTATTATTATTCTTTACAAAGATAAACACACATTAGTATCCTTTTAAAGTTCATTCAAGCTATAGAAATCTATGATTGAATCCCGCTATCATATAAGTTCGAATGAAATACACATTACTTCTCAAATGCTAGCACTAAACTTGGCTACACTGTTTTAGAGTTTATATAGGTTGTAAAGTATATTCTAACTTTTCTCTCTCTCTCTCTCTTATAGATGCAGAAATAATCATTCTAGACTCCTCTGGGATTATCTCGGGGCATTTACTTTTATGGCCAAGTTTGGCGGCTTGGAGACATTTGGTGACCATATTATTTGCAAGGCTTGTTGCTATACCACCTAATAGCATCATTGACAGGAGTTTTATTTTTTTGCCTGCAAACCATATTTCCTGCCAAAATACGCATTCGAAAAGGAATAAAATAAAATCTAAATTTTCCGTAACACTATCTAAGGAACTCTCCACAAAACTCTATGGAAAATTCTTCCTTTTTTTCCTTCTTCTTTTGAGAATACCCAATAAATTTCCACTGAAAAAACTTCCTACTGTCGAATGTATATAGTCCCATAAGTAAAAGCTTCAAGGCATCTAAACATACACCTACACGTTTTAAAAGTCAATATCAGAGGCACTTCTGTAATTGTTATTTTTAAAAGCATGTTTCAAACGATAAATGATATAGCACTATGTTCCTTTTCCCCCCCCCCCATTTTATTTGCATATTTGTCATTTACTTAAGCTAAAGTAAATTACTGAGGCGAAAAACATCATATGCGAGAAAAAGATTGCATTTTTTTTTTCTTTTTACGATTCTGAATCTTTTCCGCTTTGAATTTTTGCATTTTACTTTTCATGTTTACAAAATAAAGTACTTGGAGTCGAATAACATTTCAGAAATCTTCATAAAACTGCGCTGTTGTCAATATGTAAGAGAAGTTTCGTTTTCAAATGCGGCTTTTTATAAGTTTTTTGACGTCTCTAGATCGGATACTTTCTACATTTGCTTTCTCAGGAGACGAGTGATTTTATATTCAGTTTGATTTTCGGGCACAAAAGTAAAGGGTCGTACGAGGAAAGATGAGTGATCTCTGGTGTATGAATTACAAAAAACACAAAATTTAGATTTTAGAATGCCAGGGAAAATGTTTTTAATTTACTTGCTTTTCACCGAAAATGAAATAAAATATATCTCACTCAAAATTGTATTTCAATGATTTATATACCTCGTAATTGATTTATAACAAGTGATAATAACAATAATACACAAATACAAGTAAAAGCTTATTATATACAGGGTGGTGGCGAATTCATGGTACACAATTTAAGGTGTCTCAGGGGTGTTAATTTTGTCTAGAGGGGTGAAAATATAAACAATTTTCAAACTGGTATACTTCTTTTAAATTTAAATTAAATAATTCGAATATTTTACACATTATTTACAAAGTATTATGGTTTCAAAAAAGTACAAAATGTTTGAAACATAGTCATAATTTTAAAAATTATAAGCATATACAAATAAGAAATAATTTTGTAATAAATATTAAGTAATTTTTCCGTCGCGCACGTTATTTTCTAAAATAGTAACCTTTGATGTATAAAACTTTATAGAATTATAAAATGTATCATACTCTTTAAACCCTAGTAATTTAAGAATAATATATCTTTTGTATTTCAAAATATTAGAAAAATATTGAAATTTTAAAAAAAAATCAGAAACTTTATTTTTTTTTATTTCTAAAAAATATAATTTATTATCCTATTTATTTAAAATTACTGCAACGTAATAAGGATACATTTAAATCAACTTATTGCTAGTAATTAAAGCTATTACTTTTTTGAAAATAGCTTGCGCAACGTAAAACTTAATTAATATTTCTTATAGAAGTATTTCTTATTTTAATATGCTTATAATTTTTAAAATTATGATTATATTTTAAACATTTTACATTTTTCTGTAGCCTCATTCCTTTATAGATTACGTGTAAAAGATACGAATTATTTAATTTTAATTTCAGAGTTATATGTATTTGAATATTGTTTATATTTTCAGCCCTCTAGAGAAAGTTAACACCCTTGAGACTCCTTAAGGGTAGGTACAGGACATCGTAACAATACTTTATTGTATAGGTATGTATGGGTTCAAGTGACACGGTGAGGCACAAACAAAAAAAAAAGATACGAAAGGAAAGACTAAGTGTTTATTGAAAGCGTCGTTGACAATTATAATGTTTATAATAACAGCTGAAAATTGCGTCCACCAGTAGCGATGCATGCATGACAGCTCTGGTGGAGCGATTCGTGTACATATTTAAAGATGGTAGGTATTTCATGCACACGTGCAGCAGCTTCGGATATTTGAGCAGCGAGATCCTCATCTGAGTCAAGTGAAGTCGTGTAAACATGATTCTTCAGATATCCCCACAAAAAGTAATCGAGGCTCGATAAATCTTGAGATCAGAGTGGCCAACGGACTGGTCCACCACACCCAATCCATTTCACCCTAAACGTGGCATTTATGTAAGTGCACACCCGGCATTTATGTGACCCGGCATTTGTCGATCAGGTAACTGCTCGTGATGCATTGGTAGCACAGCTTTGACGTTATCATTTGCACGGTCGTACATGTAATGCATGTTGGCTTTTTAGGCATACGAAAAGTCTCCCATCGTAGACGTCTGCATAATTGGGAATGACGCTTTCTTCTACTGAGATGCATCATGTTGACCGGTGGCTAGACATCTACTGCCCTCTACTGGCAACGTTACCAACCGATAACTCCATTTTTCTTTTATTTAATTTTTCTTCTCTGCACCTCACTGCGCCACTAGCTCTCATACAATACTATACAATAAATGAATGCTACAATGTCCTGTTTCTACTCTTAAAGTTTGTACCATGAATTCTGGACCCCTTGTATATCGTCACCCATCGGTCACTTGTAGATTTAGATGCACAGAAAGTAAGAGACACTTTAATAAAATCAACACCTTTATCTTACGTATCAATTTACTATCAAAGCATTGTTCAAACAAAGGAAGCCATCACCTGAATTACTCTCTTTCTCTCTCTCTCTAACCTAGATATTAATAATAATTCTCAAAGTACTTATCTTTAAGTATTAATTCCAAGGCATTAATGATCTTTCTCCGTAAAGATCATGGTTTTCCTTATTGAAACTCCAAGAGGTTCAATTATTAAACCTGTAACTCAGCCTGACGACCACGACTCTCTCGCTTCACTTGACTTTAAATAGCAACTCACATTTACATAACCATGATTTTCCACGGAAAGCTATTTTATAACCATACAACAGTTAAAAAGAATTTCCCTAGAGGCTTAGTGAACCAGATATAGTACCCGTTACATATAATCTATATGATTTGAATAGTTACACCAGTGCTTCTCAAACTTTCAATACTTGCGACCAAATTTTTAGTCATAATTTTCATCGCACCCCCTACATACTATAACACAATGCGTTTAATTCAAAAATACTATCTTTGATGCTAAAGATACAATTCTACTTTAACCTCCTAAGTGTCACCTGCGTATATAAACGTCTCGCTCAGTCAGATAATTAATTGTCCATGGGAGAGGCGTATATATATATATCTTTCGGAAGCACTGATATTCATAAAATTATTCCGCTGGCCTTGGAATGTAATAAAAAGCCCTTGACACACAGTGTTTGAGAATAATTATGATTTTCTTATTTATTCCTTTTCATCCCTTCTCTCAAATATATCACATACGCACGCATACGTGGAAAACGGTGGCATTAGGGAGCGAATTGCATAACTTTTAATCAGCAGTTAAGGCAGTGCTTCTCAAGGCATTACATATGCCACTGAAACTCAAAATCGATTACTAATACGATCTAGGGAGTTTCATGGTGTGGTAATCCTCTATCCCCCATCTATAAAGAAAGCTCTCTTTTTTTACCTGAATCAACCCTCAAGAGGCGTTACAGATAAATATTAATGCCTATGAAATTTTTGTCTTACAGGCTTGAAATTTTGTAGTTAAGTTCCTTTCATGGAGTAGAGATTCACTAAAAAAAGGGGGTTGCAAAAATGACTCCAAAGGGGAGTTGAGAGGGCTTAAGAGGCGTTATAGAGGGATAATAAACACACTCATTAAAAAATTACTTTACATTTCTCTATATATTATTTTGTGGTACCGGGTTTTACTCTCCTTACAATTAAGCTATTACACTCATCTCCATAAATTAAGGTTAATAAAGTTCAGGCAAAGAAAGATACAGAAGCGAAACAAATTTGAATTATTAGTAAAGTCTATGTATTAAACAAAAGGTGAAGAGCAAAAAAGATGCTATATGTTTGACATAATTAATAAAAATTGTGATTTTTACTCCCTGGAGAAAATTTCAAAAAAGAACCTATTTACAAAAATCAGTATAACATGGTTAGCATGATGATTAATACGGAGTATGTCTCCTGGATGATACAATACAGGCCTTACAACGCCCACGCGTGCTGAGTATCAAATTATCAATCTGATCTTCGGAAATATTACATCACTCATCAAGCAATGCCCTCCGCAGTTCCGGTAGACAAGTGGGAGGGAGTTGACGGGCTGCAATTCGCCGGCCAAGCATATCCCACACATGCTCTACTGGATTCAAGTCCGGTGCGTATGCTGGCCAATCCATACGGCTGATATCCTACGATTGAAGGCATTCGTCTACAATGTTTGCACGGTGAGGACGGGCATTGTCATCCATAAACAGAAATTCAGCACCCATGGCGCCCCGAAACATGCATACATGTTGTTCCAGAATGACATCCCGATAGATGTGGCCTGTCATCGTTACACTCTGAACATGCATGTCAGTTCTGGAACCAAGAATAATTCCTCCCCAAACGAGCCATCCTGCACCACCGTAACGGTGTCGTTCAATGGTGTTCTCTTGGTGGTAACGGGTACCTGGTGCTCTCCATATGAAAATCCGGCGAGAATCAGACTGCAAACTAAACCTGGACTCGTCGGAAAACATCACACAAGACCACTGCTACGGTGTCCACAATTCGTGATCTCTACTGCAGGTTAATCGCAGGTGACAGTGAGTTGCGGTAAGGGGAACACATCTGACAGGCCTACGAGCATATAGACCAATGTGTCCTAAGCGTCTATACACGGTCTGCTTTGATAGAAGAGAGCTGACGAGATAGGTCTGATGCTGTGCTCCGTCTGTTTCTTTTGGCAGCAACTGCCAAATACCGGTCCTCATTCGGCGTTGTAACTCGGGGGTGACCTGTGCTGTAACATCTACTCACATTGCCATCATCTTGGAATCGTTGCCAAAGCCTGGAGATGACACTCTGGGCGATTCCAAGTTCCTCGGATTCATTCCAGCTGGGTACGTCCTTATTTTAGTCGTCCGATAATTCTACCACGTAAAAAATCATCCAAATGCTTCCTTTGTGCCATAACTATGCGGTTATTGCACTGAAAGGCTTTTAAAGCGCTTGTGAACAATTTTACTTCTTTGCCACCATTCCTTATATACCCCTCTCTTACACTCTCGTCATTGTGACGTACTATCCGCGCCATCTGGTGGTTTCCTGTAATTTGCATATTCTTCTTCAAGATGTGTGTGATAATTCTACAGGTGAAATTTTTATGTTAGAGTTCAATTTCTGTGTGATTCTGAATTATCCTTAATTGATGTACATGAGTGTATATTAAGAATAATATATATTTTTTATTTTTAAAAAGTTAACCAGAGCGAAGAATGGGTACTTCAGCTAGTGTTTTGAATAAAATGGTGGCATAATTATACATTTCTCCGACTTTTATGTTGAAGCGTTATAATTTCTGCTAGTTATCAACGCATTAATGTTTTTTTTAATCAGGAAGTTTCTTTATGTATCGAACCAATTTTATTTGAAATATTTTACACAATATTAAAATATAGGAAGAAACATGGATATCAAGCAAAAAAGAAGTAAGATTATTGAGTAAAACAATGTTTCTCAAACAGTGGGGCGTGCACCTAGGGGGACATGGTAGCTCTACGACGGGGGCAAACATATTGAACAGTTGAAAAGAAAAGATTTTTAAAAAAATTATTAATTTACTGAAATTTAACTAACAAAATACACATCAATAGTCACTGCACTATGTATTTTATAATAAATTTGTGAAAGCTAAAAGTTAAAAGCAAGTTTAATGATTAACAGTGACCTCATGGGCTTGTTACATATAAAATTATAAACACACATTATATAATACTTATCTTGATAATTTGTATGGTTCGTAATTAATCCCTTAATAGCCGATTAAAAATTACGTGATTCGCTCCTTAATGACACCGTTTAACACGTAGGCGAGCGTATGTGGTGTATGGGGGAGGGGGTGTAGAAAAGGAAAATAGCAAATCCTGTGAAATAAGAGTAAATCTGTCGCAAACACACACTGTCAAGGTAATTTTATTGTATTCCAAAGCCTTCGGAATAATTTTATGGATAGCAGTGTACAAAAATAATAGTACTTCGGAAAAACGTATATATATGTGTGGGATAATAAATGCTTTGGCTGAAAGAGACGTTTGTCTGGCCGGTGGCACTAAAGAGGATGAAGTCGTATTGTAGCCTTAGCGTCAACGTACAGTATTTTTGAATTCAATACATTGTTATTGCATGGAGGAAAATTATGATTGAAATTGGGTAGCAAACATTGAAACTTTCAGAAGCACTGGAATAAAAGTTGTGTAACAGAATTTTAAACAGACTGAAACATTCTTATTATGGTAACTCTGAAAGATAATTAGTGATAACACGAAGAATTGAAACAAAAGCCGCATATTTTAATTTTAATAACTAATACTGTAACTTTTTGCCAGAGTTATTTCACATTTTATGTTCTTTCTATTAAAATGCAGTTTAATTAAAGATAAAAGAAAAGATTTTAAGGTGTATTTAAAGTAACAGAAAACATACAAGACTTTTGAAAAAACAAAGAAAGTTGCATCAAGAATGGAAAACAGAAAAGAAATCCTTTCATCCAGGATTACTTTCGCAAGTCTTGAATAATTTGGGTTTCTCCAGTAAAATCCGTAACATGGATTTCAGATTCTTTGACCTTTTTACGACAAGGGAAAAAACTTGGAGTCCACAAAAATATGATGGGGTTCAGGTACATATCTCATTTCTATTCCAGAAAACATAGCCGTAATGAAATGTCTGCCTAAGTCATCTCATAGGGTTTTTAAGACTGAACTTCATGAATTATGCATTACTTTTCCATTTATTGTGGAGGCAAGCAAAGAAAAATAAAACGATGCAAATAGAACTTGGATGTCCTTTTAAATATCTGCGAAGAGAAGACAATGGTTAAGTCACATATGCTCGCCGATATTGACTTTGCATGACCTTTAATATTAAATGTATGGTTATAATTGCTTTTGAATTAAAATACAACTTTAATTAAAACCTGGACGTGAAATTAAAAATTATGAAACTATTTTCTACATGTCTTTTAGAAGAATGTGGAAAATTTATAATAAATAGAGATTCATCTTTCAATATACTTTATATTCTTGTTTCCTAGAAAAAGTTGGCAAAGTAGAAAAATTCTCAAAATAGAGAATCGTAAAATAGAGTTCGATTGTAGATAAAAAGATTTAATAGAATCATTAAAGAGATTCTAAAAATTTTCACCAAAAAATAATCTGAGAAAATATTTCTTGATGGGTTATAATTTTTTGAATAAATTCTCTAATTATAATCATAAGCACACATAAAAGGAGAGAAAATGGCTTATAGATTTAAATGGGGGTTTACCGGGGTTTTTTAACCTTGTTCTCCGTCTGGGAACGTATGATAAATAGGAAATAGCTAGCGGGCGCAGTAAAAAAAAGTAAAATGATTCTTAATATTTCTGAATTTTATTACAACCATAAGCATCATAAACAATATCCTACACTAAAAAGGTAACCAAAAATTCAAAATAGTTACAATTTACGGTTTCTGGCATTGCATGTTATCCACTAACTTTTCGAAGTCAGGGGTATAAGATATTCCCAATCTTATAACATCTGCGAGATTGCTAACGTTAAGTCTAGATCTGATTGTTGATTAAATTGTGTACATATTGTAGAAAACAACGATTCACACATAAACATTACTACGGTTATATTGTATAGTACTTATACAGCGGACGGTCGCGGGCCCACATAAATATAGCTTCGCGGGTACATTGGAACCCACGGACACAGTGTAAAGACCCCTGCATTAGAAGATAGGAATAAAGTTTGAAAAATTGTATTAATGGCATCAAACGATTTAATTATAATACTCCACATTTAAGGTATCCGAACACGTTCGGTGTACTTTTGAACAAAATAGCATACTAAAACATTATAAATGCTCTTTTAGTACTCAATATCAATAAATATTACTATTTAACTATCAAAACTTAAAATAAATTACCTGAATTTTACACAAATCACAATTATAAGTGAAATTTTAGCAATATTTTTGAAAAACTTCAAAGCAGTTAGAGAAAAATGTAATAAGCATATATTTGTAAAAGTATTACTAAAACAAACTAGATGCATTTATCTAGAAAATGTACTAAAATTATAATATTTTATTAAAATTTGAAAATTTTAGAGCTGATTGAGTAAACATTATAAGAAATGTTACATTTTTTATGAGACCATTATTTAAATAACAAGCCATAACTCAAAAAGTATTTATACAATAAGAAATATTTTAGTACATTCTCTAGAAATTAACATAAATATCAGGTTGAAAAAGTTTTATAGAAATACATTCGTAATATTTTGAGTTATCAGACTCGCCATGATAGATTTTGAGCAATTTAAATGCCCTCTTCTGGTAGATCAAAAACTTACTTCCGGTGTTTCTAAACTTATAAAATTGATTGTAACTTGGCCTCTAGGTAGTGTAGAAACAAAACAAAGTATGTTTCGTAAAGTCAAAAGATAGCTCTATTCAATAAATTAAAAAACAAAAAAATATCTGTATTGACTGAATTTGGTCATTTTCAACGTGTTCGGATACCTTAAAATGTAAAATGAGTTAGTAATGAAATTTTAAATACAAATATGTTTCGAAATTTATCTCACAAATTATTAAAATTTGGTGTTCTATATCATCAGATCTGAAAAGAAACAGGTATTCATTAGTCTCGCTTATCAGTTTACATAGTATTAAAAATTTGAAAGACCAATTTAATTCTGCAAATTATGAAAAAAATAAAGGCTCTAATTGTGTTTCCTCACTACACACCTCTCTCCTTTGTGAGAATCTATGAACTTTCTTATTACGTTGTCGCTGCCTTTCTTGTGCTCCCACCAAATATATAACAGAAAAAATCATGATCTTCGCGTTTTTCCATCCTGGATTTTATTTCTCCTGTTTCTTTTATTACTTTTTGCAAGTGGTATCCATTGGTACTTTGCTTATCCAAGAACTTCCCTGTCTTATTAGTAAGACTGCAGCTTTGTGGGGGAGTTTTATTACAGTGAAGATCACATAACACGAACCTAAGGGAATTGAAATATTTTTTTCGTATTAAATGAATTTATTGTTAAAGGATATTGCAAAAAAAAATAAATAAAAAGACGTATATCAACAAAATTAAGTTTATTACAGTTTATTTTATTTACATAGATTTGTAGATATGCATATACTTAATAAAAGTCATGGAACAAAAACATTCACAAACAATTAAGGCAATTTAATTCAAAAATTTTTTTTAAAAAACACAACATTTATTGAGTTTTTGGAAAATAATCTGATAATTCTCGTTGCATTATTTTTTCAGCTTCAAGTTGTCAACAAATTGATCGAAGTCTTTAACTGCGCATGCTCTTCATGACGTTCCTCACTTCGGATGAGGTGGAAACAGGAACTGCATATCTCATTTAATTTTCACTGTCGGAATTTGTATCAATGGCATTTTTTAAGCATTGAATAAACTCCAAAATGTCTTTCTGTCATATAATTGGGGCAATACACACATCATCATCATCTACTGCAATGAAATTTTCCTAGGACAGTCCAATCCGAGGCTGGTGTTTTCTGTATTCTGTTCATTCCCAGGAAATATTTCCACGTTGAGCGATTTTCGTTTCACGTTAAGGGAAAAAATACAGAAAAGTACATAGCAGTTTGTCGGTATTATTTCGTATTAACCGATATTTCGTCTTAAGCGTTTTCACGTTAAACGTATTCAATGTTCATTATTACGTTTACCTTTTATTCATTCTCCTTTACACAGGAAGGGGTTACTTTTATATAGTACTTATTCCCTTACTGTATTTTATGTACTTAACCCCCCCCCCTTCCAAATTTTAAAGAGGGTCCCTCGTTCGGGAAAATTTTGTGTATGTATATAGATATATAATTCCCTTTTTGTATCAATAAATTGTCTGCTCGAAGGGTCGGTTTGAAGCTCCAAACCATTTAGATGATCTCGGTCTTCTCGAGTAAAAGAGTAAATGCTCTAAATGTAGTTTAAATACACACTAAATATGGTATAATATTATACTTAATATAATTAGATTTGAGTAATTTTGCATCATGCAATAAGTGATTAAGTTTACAAAAACATCTTATAAGAATAAAAGAAAAATAAATGTCCAACAAGCTACAAGATTACTTGTATAAAAAAGTATGAAAATTAATCTCATATCTGTCCTCCATTTTTTCTGACAACTTCAAACAGTCGCTTTTTATTAAAATCATCAGGTGATTAGGTTCATTTTTTTTAAAAAATAAGGGCATTCTTTACACGGCTCTTTTTAGTTTATTAATAGATGAATAAGGTTTATTAATATCGTAAAAATTAGAGACACAGATGTTTTCCATGAGGTTCATATCTACTTTGAGTTGCCGATGAAATTTTTCTTTCTATTTTAAGGTATCCGACTATCCTAAAATGTTGAATTTTGGCAAAAATTGACAAATTTTTTTTAATTATTTTATTTTATAAGCCATCTTGTTAGCTATATAAAATACCAATTTTATTATTTTCCGTTCACCAGAATGAAAACTACAAGTGTTTTAGTAAGAGCAGATGCCATTACTTCAAGCAAGATGTCATACATTAAAACGCGTTTTACTCGAAATGTGTTTTTCTCTTAAATACTCAAACGGGGTCAGCGATTGCTCAAAAAGTTTCGCCAAAAGTTAGCTGAAATTTTTTGTTTGGGTTTTGTATAATAGTAGAAGTGTTTTAACTTTCAGATGTATCAATCATTATTTTGTTGCAAAATTTACAGCACCTTATGTGAATACAATCACAGTTTTTTTAAGCAATTTCATATAATAACAAAGATAAAGTGCTCTAGTTTTTGTACAAAATAAAATATCTCTTATCCTAAAAGTCATTTCAAAAAATGAATAACATAGCAATTGAATTATAAAATTGAAAATTTGTTCATAAACTTTTGGCCGCGTTTATGTTATTTTTTGTCAATTTGTACCCATTTTTTCCCATTTAAATACTAATAATTTCTTTTTATTTTCTTAATTTTAAGATATTTTTCTTAAAATGTTCTACGCAAATCTACCCCCCCCCCAAAAAAAATCCCCATATCTCCATTTTTTTTTTTTAAAGTTGTCGCAAGTAGTCGGATATTTTTAATCATTTCTTAGTGGATTTAGATGCATGGCAAGAAGAATTATTCTGCTAAAATATCCGTTCAATAAAGATCCAAACGGTATCCGATGACCACATAATACATCCTGACATTGCGCAGAATCCATACGTCACAAATTTCGTTTCACGCAAACCATCTCGTCTAAAAGCTCCCCAAACCATTATTGATCATCCTCCCATTTGTCACCTGAAGCATTCTTTTAGTCCTTCTCCAAGATTTTTCATTAATGCGTGCAAGACTTAGAGACTTTCAAAGTTAAATTTATTTCCATCAGAGAAAATATTCGGTGAAAATCGCGTTTAGCACGAAATTGAGGGGACTGAAATATTTTTTCGAGTTAAAAGAAATTCGTGTTAAAAGATATTGCAAAAAAAATTATATTTCAACAAAATTAAGTTTATTACATACTTTATTTACATAGATATGTATATATGAATGTATTTAATAAAAATCAATGAAACAAAGTTATTCACAAGACCAGAATAAAATGTAATACCAAATTTTCAAGGGTTTTTTTTTTGTGAAAAAAGAAATTGAGTTTTTGTAAATAAATCTGATAAATTTATTTGCATTTTTTTTATCATTAAATTGTTCGATGTCATACATTTTGTTATTCATTTCACCATTGAAATGTGCGACTAAAAACTTTAAAATTCATTTCTGTATAATATTGATAGTATTTGTAAATCAGTTTAATCTTAACCAAATATTATGTTGAGTAAAAAGTTGTGACGAATCTATTCGCGTATATTATTAACCCCTTGGGGACTCTTTGGGAAAATAGTTTTACCAACCAACTTTCCCTGAAGGAAGAAAACGTGATTATGCAAATTAAGTATATTATATAAATTCTGTATGCGCGAGTTTTGAGAGTTAGTTAGTGAGTGGAGTATTGTGAGTTTTTTAGTTCAAATCTAGGTTTAAAAAAACATAAATTGAAGAATTCCAAGAGAGGATCACTTGGAAGTGATCGAATCCAGTTAAAGATTAACGTGCTAGACCTCAACAGCAGGACTTCATAAGAGTACAAGTATCTTGACCTTTATTTAAATAGAAGTTTAGCTTATTAGTGCGCGGCGTAGTTGATATTGAACTTGTGTGAGTTATCGTGGCTTGTGCGAGTTACGTGTGAGGGTCCGTAATATTATCCCCAGTCTAATGAGTCTCACCTTCACGCTCTGCATACCGATCAAATTTCTTAATTTGATTATTATTGTGCTTGCTTGATATTTTGTGTCAATAAAATAATTAAAGTGAATCACGTCGTCTGATTTTTCAGTTCTTCCCACACATCTAGCCGGGTCCGAAGGTAGACAAGGGGGATCAGAGGGAAGCAGGAACCGACAAGTATTACAAAGTTTTCCGCCAAACAGAATAATTTTGTAAAAATGATAAATACATACAAAATCAGCAAAGCTAATGAGTATAGTAATCTCCATTCAAATCTACAATGGTCTGTCAGTATTTTGGCAATTTGTCAATCCTTTTTATGAAAAACAGTGGCGCGCTCGTGTCTAGAAAGCGATCGACCTCATTTATAACCTCCTATTTGAAGGGAAGTTAGTGCTATCAATCTGCAGCTGCAGATGTGAAAACGGGGGCTGTTTGTCATGTCTGGGCTGTTTGGTGGATGTTGCATCAAATTTCACTCCAGTGTGTAGAGCGTCCAGCTGGTCATCGCACTTACATGTGTCCGGGCATTATCTTGATGAAAGAGAACCACCTTCTTTCTGAATTTTTTCTCTCGTTTTTCGTGTATATCATCGTTAACTTTGATTATCGTATTGTTGTATATTGTACTGTTGATAGTCTACCCGCTCTTTTCAGATACTTCTTAGAGATAATTCCATGACAACCCCATCCGTACAGAGAAGCACCTTCTTAGTTAGTGTTCGTCTTGCAACCGAACCTGCTGATTCCGCAGGATGCTAACCACGCTCCCTTACGGCTTGTATTCTAATACACCCATTTTTCATGACAGATCACAATTCTGTTCAGAATGTTCTCTTTCCTTTTATACCTAAGCAGAGCCAAACACGCAGCTTTTTTCTTTCTCTTGTCTTCAGCAGTCAATTCGTGAGGCACCCAGTGGTTAAACGTAAACGTCAGACTTATGCGTTTGAGAGCATTAACTATTTTCTAAATAAACGTCAAGGTCTAACGCAGTAGTTCGTTAAAATTTTTCTGTCTTGATCAATGATTTGTTTTAGCTAATTACAATGAATCTCAATAAGGCTGCCAGATAATGGTTAATCTCTCAATATCGAAATTCCCAGCTGAAAACTTTCAAAACCAAACTTGTACTGTATCATAAGAAACAGTATTGAAACCTAAACTTTCACACATTTTTGTGGCGTTCAGTTGCACTGAGTTTATTTCAGAATTCATGATACATAATCGTTCTGATCTGTTCATGTGATATCTCCATTTTAAACACCTTTTGGGGGGGGGGTCACAAGGTAATAAAGTTTTGACAAACATATAACTCTGTCGTGTAGTTCGAACTCTCAGATTTAGGATTGAAAAACCCGTTTGGAGAGAGATTATTTACTGCGGAAATGGCCGCTGTTGGTGCGGAGATATCTCCCCTTGACAGAAAACATTTTACTCAACGTAATACTTTCACAAAAGTTTTGAAACACAAAGTTTTTATTTACAGCAGCGCTTCTCAAATTTTCAATGTTTGCGACCCAATATTCAATCAGAGTTTTCATCGCGCCTCCTTTGTATACAATAACAATGTATTGAATTCGATATGATATCGTACTTTGAAGAAAACGCTACAATACGACTTTAACCTCTTTAGTGTTACCAGCGCATATAAACGTCTAACTCCGTCAAGGCGTTAATTTACTCGTATGTATATGTACTTCTTTCTAAAGTACGATCTTTTCTGTGTACTTCTATCCATAAAAAAATTCCGAAGGCTTTGGAATGCAATAAAAGGAAATCAAAAAAGTTTGCGAATTACTTAATAATTTCAGAGAATTTGCTTACTGCAAGTTCCCCCCCCCCCTCCCAATACATCACATGCGCTTGCAGAAGTGGAAAACGGTGGCATTGGGGAACGAATCACCACTTAAGTGTCACCGGTGTATATAAACGCCTCACCCAGTCAAAGCGTTATTGTCCCCGTATGGATATATGCTTCTTTCTGAAGTACGATCTTTTCTATGTACTTCTATCCATAAAAAAAATTCCGAAGGCTTTGGAATGCAATAGAAGGACATCGGCAAAATTTGCGAAGGACTTACTAATTTCAGAGAATTTGCTTGTTGTGAATTGCCCCCCCCCCCTCCCAATACATCACATGCGCGTGCGGAAGTGAAAAACGGTGGCAATGGGGGGCGAATCACGTATCTCTAAATTGGCATTAAAGTAATTAATTTTAAACCATAGAAATTATCAAGATAAGTGTTAATTTGCCAAGCCCATGGAATCACTGATAATTATAAAACTTATTCATAACTTAGTATTGTTAAATGAATTGTAAAATACCCCATTGTGCAGTGTACTGATACATTTATGAGTGCATTATGTAAATGTAAATGCGTATTTTATTTTTTTATTATGTCAGAATATATTTTGTTGGTTTACTTTCAATAAATAATTTATTTTTTTTAAAAAATAATCTTTTATTTTCGATTTTTCAATATGCTTGCGCCCCCCTAGTAAAGATATCCCACCCCCGTATGGGGACGCGCCCCACAGTCTGAGAAACGCCGATGTACAGTATAATAAGGATACTATCTTAAGCTAAAAATCACCAGTTTTGTATATAATAATTAATTTTTTCAATTTTAAATTGGTACAGTTCAGCAAGTTTGAGTTTTTATTGCAAAGCTTTAAAATACTAAAATATAGTACTAGAATTTATGTACTATAATGGAGTTTGGTACATTACAAAAATATTTAGTTTTATCTGCAATACATGAATTCAGAATCATTATATTTGGAAGTTTAATTGCAATATCAGCTGAGGGCTGATTTTTAGATACATCATTCTCAGTAGTATTCCATCTCTTTGAAATAATGTTAGCAACCTGAGAACGTTTTGGCGATTCCTTTTTCTCAACAGAGGAAAATGAATGATAAAGCAAATAAATTATATAAACTATTTTTTAAAACAAAAATTGGCCCTAAAATCAATTTTAAGTAACTATGAGAACTCAAGAAACTCAAAACACAATCAACCAGAAATGATTTTTGTAATAAAAATTTAAATTAATAACCTTTTCACACGGAAAGATTTGATTGTGCTCAAAAGTATTTTTAAGTAATTCAATTTAAGAGTAGAAAAATGCTTTAAAATGAAACCGAAACCAAAATCCAAGCTCAGATAACTTCAGATATCTTAAAAACTAATTTGTTATCACATCTGAAATGTTCTCAATGATATGGGCTGTAAGAAAATGCAAAAAAAAATGTGTTTCAGTATATTTCAAATTTATAGGGTACTGTGTAGCCTTAAGCTGGAACAGCTCCTACATTTTAAGTAGTTAATTTTTGCAAAATGCACAGAAGTTTTTCTGACACTTATAAACATTTTAGTGTTAATCTGAAGAATATATATATATGTGAGACATATGACAAAATATGTCTCAAAGCATGTGGCAACAAAAACAAAATTTTGATACATATTAGAAGAACATAAAAGCCGATAGCAAATAGCTTAAATACATCTAGACTTCGATAGTCCATTTAAAAAAAAATTTAGACATATCCGGTTATTAAATATTATACAATAGCAAAGGACACATGGAGCATTAATATGTTAAAAAATTTTAATAAGAAAATTATTTTTAATTGCTTTTGCTTAAATTACCTATAATACATGTTGATTTACTTTCAATATTACTTTAATTTACCCTAATATCCTGATTTTACGCGATAGATGGAACTAAGTGATAATCTCGTAAGTAGAATTCGTGTAAGTCGGTGGTATAATTCCCCATATAAATGCATATAAATTATTTTAGTTGGGACGGGAGATAAAAGAAAATAATAATTTAGAACAAAAAAAGGTTAATAAATTCTTATATAATACACATACACAATCGCAAACCGAGCTTATTTTGATGTAATAGATTAGTCTGACGGCTCAAGGATTTTTTTTTTCTCCCAAAATTTTTATCTCGTAGCATTTTAATATATATACACTTTCTAGATAAAGTCTACGATGACGTACCATTGCTTACATAAACAACAAATAAAAAATTTAAAAACTGGACTTTTAAAAAAAAATTTTAATTATATTTTATTTAGTTTATTTTCAAGTATTGAAAATACCTAAAGTAAATTCGGTTTGCTTTCATAGCTTTTAAAACAAAAACAGATGTATAGCGATACTAACAAAAATCAAATAGAAAAGGGTCTGCTTTCACTATTTTAGCGGTAGCTATAAAAATTACTTAAAAAAGATGTGCTATTTAATAGCTGGTTGGATAATCCCATCTTTTGAGAACCTCCTGAAGTCGTTTCGGCATTGGATTATTAAGTCTTCAGCGCTTATCTTTTCCCATTCATCATTAAGAACATTTTTCAGCACATTCTTACTAGACGTATTGTGTTGACGAATCCTACGTTCAAACAAATCTCATAGGTGTTCTATAGGGTTCAGATCAGGTGACTGCGGGTGCATGTGCAATTGATTTGGAACATTATACAAGAGCCAAAGCTTCACAATCTCAGCGGGATGTTTAGGATTGTTGTCGTGCTGGAATAAAAAGGCTGGATTCTAGGCCGAGTTTGGTGGCACTTTCCCTTAAACTGTTTTTAGGACATCCATTTAATCATATTTGTTCATAATTGATTCGATATACTCCAACTTGCCAACACCATATGGCTCGCAATGCACCCCCACACCATGACTTCACCACCACCGTGCTTTACCGTTGGGGCTAAATTCTCTTTTTGAAGCTTTCTGTACCAGGTTTTCTGCATACCAATTTACCACTTTTTATGCCAAAGATGAAAAATTTGCTCTTATCAGCGAATATCACAGTACTCCAGAACTTCGGAGGCTTATGTATATGCTCTTTTACAAAAGCTATCCTTTGATCTTAGAAAAATAAAGCTTTCTGCGAGCCACTCGACTACGGTACCTGGCATTTTTCAAGATTTGTCTTGCAGTATACGCACAAATGTTTTTGTTGAACTTCTTATGAATGTCTGTTGCTATTTCAGTTGCAGTTAAATACGAATTTTTTGTCACCACTGATATCATATTTCGTTTTTTTTTCTGATTGTGAGCTTAGATGGACGACCTGAATGAGGTTTGGATGTGTAAACTGCAGTAAATTTAAAATTAATAACAACATGCTGGAAAGATTAATACTACCATTCAACGGATCTGGTTATAACTGTTCCTTCTGTTTATAACTGTTTCCTTCTTTCCACATTTTCATAATGATTTTAAACTCACTGATGCTAATTTTATTCTTTTTAATTTCATGAACTTGAATTGCTTCATATCTCACAAAAATGTAAAATATACTGTGTTACAAATTTCTTAAGCTTTTTTACTTGATAACTGAATGCAAAAACTCTGTTAACCTATAACGCCTGTTGATAAAAATTCCAGGAATCAAGAATATTCAAATAGTGAACGCACAATTTTTCAACCTACTATTTTGTGCTTTGCTATAAAACTCCCATTATCTTATCTAGTTTTAATTCCAAATGAACAAATACTGTCATGCTTAATTTTTAAGCAATAATAAACAAATTCATGAAATTTTGTTAGAAAAAAATTATATTTCTGTTAAATTTTACCTTTGCTGTATGATTTTTCATGGGTGAACTCAGACTTTCTCTAGCAAGTGTATATAATTGTGATTCCTTTATTTGTTTAAAAAATATGCTCTTCGTTCGAGTATGTGTTTTCTAAAATCCTTAACCCTTTTTCAAATAAACTGAGGCCTTCTGTCAAATTACCAACCTTCATTCGATCTTCTGATTAAACTGTGGATCTAAAGATTCAAGTTTTTCGATGTCTTACTCTTGCTCGTGCATTTCTATGAGCTCATCGATTGTCAGCTCTTAATTGTGTGAATTCAGCAGTTCTTGAATGCTTTCACTACCCATTTCTAAATTTACTTCCCTGCAAGATCGACAACTTCTTCGATCAAATTACCAATTTCATCAGGCTATGACACAGATTTTGCCTGAGATTTAGAATTCAGAAATGGAAAAAAAGGACGAATCGACGAGATTTGAAAATTGTGTAACTCTGAATCCTCCTAAGTCGAGATATTACTGTATATTCTTCTAAGACTTTTATTATACGGGGTTTCCTGGAAGTTTCTTATAGTTTCAAGGACTCCGTGAGTCAACAAAGTTAAAAGATCGTTGGTATTGATTGATTTAATCTTCTTTTCTAGCTATGAAATTATAAATAGCTGCCTTAGAATGCTTCATTAAATTATGTGTTTCTTTTCTAGATTTGGCAATTCCTTTATAAAATAATTTTTTTGCATTTCACACTCATATAATTTCTTGTTTCAAATTGACTTCAAGTTTTCTGAACACTTGTTTTTGGTTAATAAATGGCATGATCTCTCCTTAAGAAACGTTTTTGAAACCTTATGTTAAGGCGTCCTTAACTAGCCTAGAACTCTTTTTTTTTGACACAACATAGCCATTAAAATCAATTTGAAAATTAATCACACTGGAAATAATCCAGAAAATCTCTGAAATAATTATTTCTTCCAGGCCAGAGTTAAACCGACGATTTATTGTCTTTTTTGCTTTGGAATGATTGAAATTCGGAATAAGTAATTCAACTGACATATATTCATTCCTTTAGTTAAATTTTATTGCAATCAGACTCTCCCTTTATGTTGCTTCGTTTTTTATTTCTTAGAAGCTAGATAACTTATAAAATTTCTTTCAATGTAATTCAGCGTCAACAATTTAATGCAAAATAACTTTTGTTAAATTAAACTTTTATTGTAAATTAAATTTGAGTGTTACTTAATATTTAAGCGTTTAAAACATCGGATTGTTTTTACATATGAATTTTGTCTCATTGACTCCATTATGTTTTTATTTTTTGGAATAAAATTGTTCATAGAGCTATTGTCCATTGTTAGAGTCCCATTACAGCAAAGATTTTCTCAAAAGTGGTCCAATTAATTTGTTTTGAATTTCGTAAGGTTATAAATTCAACCGATATTCGTGTGAGTTTTTTGGATGGGTATAAAATTAGAAAAAATGAATAAAAAATAATTCTCCCTTTTATTTTTTTTAAACTTCTTGCATTAATATAAAATTAAATAATGTGTAACAAATACTTGAGCACAATTTTTAATTCTAACAAAAATAACTTAATCTTATCGAGTTAAAGTTATATATTTATTTCATGAGATACATATAAATACAAACTTTATTATCTCTACACATATATACATGTTTTCATCACATAATTTACCGTTCCTAAAAAAGCATCTTCGCAACAATGCAGATTATACACTTCAGGATGCTCAGAATCACACTCTGTATCATTTCTACCTAAATACCAATTAACGCGTCCACCCAAACATTCGAAATTGGAAGTGTAAAAATGACTGGCTAGAAGATTTCCTTTGATTCTGTTCTAACCAATTAGAAAAGTGCACATTACGTTGATATAATGATCGTGATTACAAACAATTGCAGAGTTTCGCAGTAATTATTATAAGGAAGAAGGAGTAGTACTTTGGATTTGAATTCAAAGCTCTTCAGCGGAAACTTCTAATTAACGACGAAATTTGCAATCGTTCGTAATTATGTAGTGTTTCAAATGGAGTTTACTATTGATAGAACTTAAACCGTCTACTGAAACACATTTAATTATAAATTCAAAAAGGTCGATACTAAATACTTTCTCCTTAGGGATACTGCTCACATGAAGGTGAAACGTGAAATTAGAAGTGGTATAATTTTACTCGTTTATAAAAACCTTTATAATTATCCATTGATTATTCTCAAACGTTTGGTAGCGGATTATCAAGCAGATAAATATGAAACATACTTTTATCAGTGTACATAAGAACAATTTAAATACATAAATAGTAACATTAAATATACATTTACTAGCTGATATACCCATTCTTCGCATGGGTGAGTTGAAAAATTAAGCAATACAGATTGAAAGATAAAGAAGTTTTTAATGAGTTAATTTTGCGTAAAATGCAAATTAAACAAAAAAAAGTTTTTTGCATATTTTAGCTGAACAAAAAAAAAAAAAACATATTTGTTAAATTGTAAGTCTGTAGATCTAATAGCTGATAAAAAGGATTTAATTTTTATTTATAACGTAACTTTTCCCCGTAACTGTCTTGTGAGTCGATTTTTAAAAACACATTCCTAAGCTGATCTCTTCTCAGCAAAAGTAACGCATTGTTACAAATTTTGTGTAATGAACGCTTAAAATAATGTAAATAATTTATATCTGGATATGTAATTTGTTAATATTACTTTCTGTTGTATTTATTTTATGTTAAAATTTTAATAATCGCAAGAAACGCCGCTCCTTACATTGTAATGACGATTCAATGGAAACATAACGAAATGTTGGCTATAGAGCCAAGTTGGCATCCTTTTTGGTGACTATGTTGGCAACTTGGCAATGGATTGAACGGTGCAGAAGTTGATATGCTATAGCGCCACCTGGTGGGGAACTACAAAAAAAAGTATTGCCAAAAACCTTTTCCAAAAAAGTTTTTTTTTATCCTACGCATGTCTTCGGGATCTCTGCCATTAGTCGACGTGCAGCCGAATAAAATGATGACGAAGCATAAAAAGAATTAAAACTTGTCTCCGTAGTGCTGTCTTCAAAAAAATTTGAAACAATAGGGCAGTGTCTGAGGTGGTCACCGTCCATTTCGCCTTGGTTGCACAGAGGGCACCAAGCAGAAACCTTTAGTCTAATGCGATGTAAAGGCCTTTGCAAGTAGTCATGTTCGGTAAGTAGACGAAAGAGCACGCAACTCCAACACATCGAGGCAGGGAACTGGGAACTCTACCACTTTTGTCAAGCAAGATATTCCACTTTTTACCTGCAGCTTCTTCACCATACAGGGAGATTCTATTAATTTGCAGTTTACTGTAAATGATTCTTTTGATGCTACGCAGAGGCAAGGGAGAGTCAGGTTGAGACATGAGAGATCCCTCTTTAGCAAGCCTATCTGCTTTCTCATTTCCAGAAATGTTACAGTGGCTGGGAATCCACTGGAGGGCAATGTTTTCTCTAAACTTCCCAAGTTCAGCTAATTTCCTTCAACAGGAATTCACTAGAGCGTTTTCATTATATCTTGAGTTTATTAGAGACAAAATGGCAGCTTGGGAATCGATAAAGAATACAATATTATGTTCAGATATTATGCTTTCCAATTTATCAATCGCAAATGAAATTTCTGCTTCTCACCATCAAAATTGTCACAATACTTTCCAACAGGTGGTTTCAGTCGCCTTACCGTGGTGCTTCCTGTTTAAAACTGAACGACTGAAAATTTATCGCCTTAAAGTAGCCCTTTCCAAAAAAGTAATATATTTGCCAATTTTCATCGTGATCGGTGGAAAATAAAATCATAAAAAAACGCGCATTGAAATAAATTATCAATTTTTATTGTATTTATGGTTCCCTATTTTGGCAATAATGGCTTACATATAAAAGATAGATCTATGATGTCGCGAGCTTTTTTGTATACGTGATTATATACGTATAACTCTAACGGTTTTTACAGTGCATGCCAGAATAGCTTGCAGATGGCTGAATATTTTCTTACTTACTTGACATTTATCGTTATATTTTGGACACTAGAAACATTATCTTTATAAATTATAGCATATGGATATTCTGATGTATAATAAGCTATATTACTGCAAAGTTTCATTGAAATCCATTCAGTTGTTTTTGCGTGAAAGAGTAACAAACATCCATACATACAAACTTTCGCATTTATAATAATAGTAAGGATTTTTAAAAATAAATAATTCTGAGATACTAAAATTATTGTGCTAAGTACATTCTTAAGATGATTCATTGTGTGTAATGCATGATTTCCAGTGATTCAAAATTATCCATTTAATAGTTTCAAAATTGAAACTTAATAAAATAAAATAATACATATATATGTATAGCGCTTTTTCAAAACTAGTCCAGTTGTAAACACCAATTACACACACATATATATTTTAACAAATATTATGATTGAACATCCTCTATTTTTATATTTTACTATAAATTTATAAAAATATAATTTCCATTATCATAATTTGAGTAATATAAAATATTAAATTACGTGCCAGGGCAAAATATTTTCATTTTTGTTTGAACAAAGCTGTAAACTTAAATATGAAGCTTCGATTATTAGAAAGGAGTATTTAAATTCTACAATGATTCACGATAATACTCGTTTAAAATCACTTGAAAAGAAATACATTAATAAAATGATTATTGTTTTAACTATGTAAAGTTTTTCTAGTTACTTAAATCAAATTTTGGTGACTTTGGGCTTAGACTAGGCTTTCATGTTTAGTACAAGTTATCTGTATCATTCTAAGGTATTAAAATAATTATTTATAATCACTTTCTTCAGGAAAATTGAATGTTTAATAAAATTTTCTACTATGTTAATTTTTGGGAAAGAAAATGCTATTAGATTAAAGCATGTGTAATTCGTATCTATGATAAATATTTAAGGTAAGATAAATATTATGGCTTGCTAAATAATAAGTATTAATGTTTATTAGATTTTTACAGCATCTAAATTGATACGTGTTTTCCAGGTGAGTAAATTAAATGATTCCATGCCTACTAGTTTATTTATTCACAGAATAGGTTTTTGAAACCTTTGCTTATATTCTAAAGTGTAAAAAACTACCGATTTCTTTGGAATGGTTAAATTGTCGTAAGAAAGAAAAAAAATTCTTTATTATCATCTATCATACTTGTCAAGCAAGACTGTGATATATATTGATATTTAAAAAAATAGTTAGCATTACAGAATTATGTATTTTAATTACTATGGCTTGAGCACAATTTGCGTTATATTAATCCTAAACGGGAACTTAATGCAGAAACAGGTATTAATAAGAAAATACAAAAAAAATTTCTGTAATTAGATAGGATTAAAAAAATAAAACATTGACAAAGGTTAAAAATTCTTTTAGATTTTGGTATATTTTTAATGTTTAGTTTTTTTCCTTTTAAAAATAACCTTTAATAATAAAATAAATTTCATCTTGAAAAATGTATCGAACTCCCGATTGTTTTGTAATATTAATACGTTTAAATTCTGCTAGAATAGATTTTTTCTTTTTTAGTTACTTATAAAGTAAGATATTTATTTATACGTACGTTGAAGAAGGAACTATTTTAACAACTGAAACTTAACTACACACAGAATATGAAAGGCAAAATCTAAAAAACAAGATTTACAGCGAGCAATACAATGTTTAACATAAGAAAGAATCGTCTCTTTTTAAAAACATCTGCCGATTTTAAATAACAAACAATAATCAAGTATGCCGGAATAAGTCTGGATTTATAAGGGTTACCAAAGTGAATAATCTACCAGAATTAAATCGTTATCTCACCTTAAAATCTAGAAATTGCGCCAAAGCCAATCTAGAAATTTTGCCAATCGACACCCTATAATAAACACTCCACCAGATCCATTACGTAACTTTAACCTCTCAAATTAACGTGAAATAACTGTGTGTGTGTGGTGTGTGTGAATATACTTTCGTAAAAAAAATAAATCATTAATTGGTTGAAATGAGTCTTCTGGTTATAAATGTTTAACTCTCACTTGTTGCATTCACTGTGTCAAAATCAGATTCTTTATAGTATTGTTGTGTATGATAAAAATACTTTGCAGACGATTTTCAATATCTTTTTTTTCAAACTTTTTTTCTTTTTTAATCTTTGTGAAATATTAAAAAAAGGATATCATTTAAGTATCTAATTTTCATTAGGAAAAAAAGTTCATAGTGTGTAAGGAAATGATAACAATTTGCAGGTGAGCTATACAATGAAAGTTCGTGTGACTTTTGAAAGGAAATTCTTCAGCAAAACATAATTACAATACCTCTAAATGAAAACCTATTTGCAAAATTATTCTTAAAACTCAATTCACTTTCATCTGTTTATTTTAATTATCACAGACATTTACCTAAAAATAACTTATTTCAATTAGTGTATTGAATTTAAAATATCACAATCCCTTACTCAATTCGCAAAGATCGCATTAGTTATAAGAATAGAAAAAATCTTTTAAAAATAATCATGTCAAAATACTCTTTCTCAAGCCAATTATTAAACAAAGAAATATTTTCTATTATATCTTGTTAATTGCTTAAATAAAAATTTGCTTTTATTATTGACTTCAAAGGGATTAAAATCTTCTAAAAAAATCTACTTAAAATATCCAAAGATAATTTATACAATATCAATTATCTTTAAAGCCACGAAGTTGCAAATCTACAAAGTAAAAAAAAAGTATTTTATGTTTTTTACCAAACGTGTTTACCAAAATTCTGAAGAATCCTCTGCTAGTTATGAACTGTAGAATGTGATAGAAAATAAATTAATTTGGTCTTATCAAAACTGGAAAACATTAATTTCAGACAATTTTGAAAACTAAGGTGATTGTGCTTTCTTTAACGAAATAAAATGCTTTATTTATTAAAATAAGGAACTTTATTATAAACAGATAAACATTAAACTTGATGTTATGAAACATAAGCATAAGTCAAACAAGTAAATAATGAAATCACAAATAATGTCTATTTATAACATCCATTTAACAAATTTGAAATGTAGACTCATTATCTGCCAATAAATTTGAAAGGGCATTGATGACATGATTTAGTTTTAGAAATCAATTAATTATATTATTTACGTTAATTAAAAGTTTGACAAAAAGTCCCAGTTTTGTAAGCCGTTCCCATTTCGTTAAGGGATATCTACACACATAGAGTCAGGTACTGATTCTCTACCTGATTATTATCTTTGTTTTTAATGCATAGAAACAAAATTACTAATGGCAACAGTCAAGTTTCGTTGTTCTAATTAGCGGAGAATAAAAATGGCTTTGAGTGGTTCTTTTTGAGTTTTTGAGGAGCAATTACTTCTAAATAACTAGAGAATTTATATTTTTATTAAGGTTTTCACGCCATTTATTATTTTGAAAGATATTTTGAGATCTTAAAACAATAGACTAAATTAACTAATAACAATTTGTTCTGATTCAATATTCCAAAAACGATGCCTAGAGATAAAAAAAAAATGGTAGAGTTTAAAATAGAATACAATTAGGTTTAAGATTATCAAAAGAGTTTAATCTCTATAAATCAACAGAATATAATTTGTCACTAAATACCAAGAACACTTTTATTATCATATTAAAATAACATTAATTTGGATTTTATACGTTAAAAAAAGCAAACTAATATTTAACTTTTCAATTATTCCTTTGTTGCCATCGTATATGAATGACAATAATTTTTCTTCCTTCCAATCCTACCATTTTATGTTCAAACTAATGTTGCGAACAAAATTCAAAAACTAATATGATCAACTGGATGCAAATGCTGGTGAGGAACAGCTGTTAGTGCAAATTCAGTTTTGTTAATTGACGCTGTCACTTTTCTTGTTTCTTTATAACTCTGTTTCTCTGCGGAACAATTCAGTTTGTAATTCTGTATGTGTCTAAATGATGCACAGTATTGACATCACCATGTTTTTAATAAAGTTTTTAAAAATGGATTTGAATTTTTTCTCTTCACCTCTAAAATTCATTGAACTTCAATTAATTTATATTAATATTTTCACTGAGGGTTGGTAAATATCAAAAAATATCACATCTTCCGCAAAAAAAAGTGAACAATAAACAATGGAGCTGCCACGTTGAACGGTTTTTAACACCTCAACTACGAAGGAAGACGATTGGCACGTTGTATAAAAATGTTTCCAATCACCGGTCATTCAGCACTCGATACTAGCGCTGTTGCTAAACCTTAGGGGAAAAAAATTGCAAAAGTCCCTTTAGTTTTTGATTCCCCCCTCTTACATTGAAAAAAAGTATTTCTTATTTTTAAATACTTCTCACGGAAATGTTTACATGATTATTTTTGAGATATAACGTTCAAAAAGCATTTTCATTTAATATGAAATTAATGTCAAATAATAGTTTTCTAGAAATCAAAGTTAATTTGTTTTATATTAGAGTAGAATTCATCTGAAGGCAAATAATAGGATTTTATCTGCGATTATATAGTCAAGTATTAACCGCAATCGATTTTCTTTGAGACAGATTTAGCACACAAAAAAAACTAAATAAATATCTGACTTGAATAATATGAGAACTATTAAAAAAGCGTAGAAATTCTTTCAGATGGCAAAAAAAAGTCAATATAATTTTTTTTTATCCGTAACCAAATTTTCTTAATGAAATAAATTTCCAACGAACTTTTTTATTCTTTCACGCATGTGCTTTTCGAATTTTTTAAAATTTTTATTTTACTGCGTCCGGTATTCAAGAAGATAAAAATAAATCCTTAAAAAATAACATATCCATCTTTATTCCAATTACTACGTGAGGAAAAATGTACCCCTTAGCTCACAAAAAGAATTCGTCATCCACGAAGCGTGATGACAAAATGCAAAGACAAAGTTTTAGTTTTTGGAATAGCAACATTTGAAAAGGCATTTTTCATATCTTCTCAACTCTTTCTCAGCATGCAGAAAATTACTACGGGGAAACAAGTGAATACATACAGGCGAAAGGTTATGAAAATGATGTACAAGGTGTTCTTTTGATTAAAAAGAGAAAGAATGGTTGAGTAAGCGGGTATTTTCATGCACAGCCAGTTTTAAGAAACAGAAGAAGAAAAAGTTTTCACCAAGTATCCTGCGGTGCAGACTCCGAAACAAAACTTTTTGCTTGTGGGAGGATTCTGGAAAAATTGGCTTGTGAAAGTTAAGATATTGGAACTGAGGAACCTTCATAACTTTATACTAAATTTTCCCTAGGCTTTGTTTGTTTGTTTGGGAACATAAATATAACAATTGTAAAGCTAGAAGAATTATTATTAAAAGTCGGAGAAGTACTTCATACTTGATTTAAACGCTTAACCTCTAAACGCATCTATATCGACAGTATCTATGTAGGCTTCTTTTTAGAATACTTTCTTCGAAAATGGGGACCAGTGACTGCTACTCCACCTTCGAAACAATCCATAACTATAAGTACCTTCTTGTTGTAAATTTAACCTCTAAGGAATATCAGGGGTGTTAACTTTGTCTCGAGGGCTGAAAATATAAACAATTTTCAAACAGATGTAATACTTTAAAATTAAAATTAAATAATTCGAATATTTTACACATTTTTTATAAAAGAATAAGGCTTCAAAAAAGTAAAAATGTTTAAAATATAATCATAATTTTAAAAAAATTATAAGCATATGAAAATAATAAACATTTTTGTAAGAAATATTAATTACATTTTACGTTGAGCATGATATTTTCTAAAACAGTAGCTCTAATTACTAGCAATAAGTTCATTTACAAAGTTAAATGTATCTTTATTACACTATAGCTATTTTTATATAAATAGAACAATAAATTATTTTTTTTAAAAATAAAAATAATACATTTAAGATTTTTTTTAAAAAATTCAATATTTTTCAAATGTTTGAAATAAAAAAGATATATAATACTAAAAAGTAGGGCAAATAGTATGATACATTTTATAATTCTACAAAGTTTTATACATCAAAGGCTACTATTTTAGAAAATAGCATGCGCAACGTAAAAATTACTTGATGTTTATTATAGAAATGTTTTTCATATGCTTATAATTTTTAAAAGCATGATTATATCTAAAACATGTTGTACTTTTTTGAGATCTCTTTGTTTTGAAAATAATATGTAAAATATTCCAAATATTTAATTTTAAATTCAAAGAATTATACCTGTTGGAAAATTGTTTATATTTTCAGCCCTCGAGACAAAATTAACACCTCTGAGACCCCTTGTAAGATACGGGTAAAAGTTACCGGCAAATTTGCACATGCCCGTACCTCACTAAGGTGACCATATATCTCACATTATTTTTTTAATGCCCATCTGAGATTCATTATAGTTAAACAATATAGTCAAGATTATAATTAAACTTATTTACCATAAATGATGCCACTATGTAGCATTTTTCTTGTCTAAACCACTTGGGGCATTTTGATGATTAGCTATAAGTTTTTAAGGAAGTTATTGTTATTAATCATTTGTATGCTGAGGCAAAAGTAACGTATCCATTTTTATTGCATTAAATATCACAAAAGTAAACAATTAACCCTAAATTAATTTTTACTAAATGTTTTGGTAACTTGTATAGAAAAATTGATCTGATAATGAGCGACTCTGAAGATTTTGACTATGCTTCTTGTTATATCATAACAAACAGAAATTTTAGCCATTCTTATACTTGTAAGTATGATATTTTGGTTTAAATTGATTTTAATGTTTTGAAATTCAAAATAAACATGCAATCCAATCGCCTTCACTTAGTAAAATAATATTTTATAACTTTTAGCCTCCCCTCTCTTCTCTTAAATCACACCCCGTCCCACAACTGAAATTTCAAAAAATATCTTTTACTATACCAGTTCTTTTTTTACCAGTTTTTCCAAAAAAAAACTTATTTTGTAAGGGGTTAATGGCAATAAAAACATACACGGATACGTATTATTAGAAAATACTTAGGTGAAGTGTTTTCATGTGTAGGTCATATGAAATGTGCGCATGAAGAACATTCAAAGCTATAAGCGTTTTCAATAAATTATAAGTTTCGTTATTTCACAATCCATTGCTCAGTTGTTACAGTTATCCTTTTTCCGGCGAATCAAAAAAAGAAGGAAAAAAACATCGCTAACGAAGGTTATGGCAATACCTTCGTTCGTACTTACCGAAGCGAGAGACGCTGCTTTCGAAAGAGAACGTTTAACGTTAAGCAGATATAGACAGCTGGCGTTTGGTGCATGCGCACTTTTCTATGTAATAGCATCAGTTTCGTTATTTAATACCCACACATATTGAAGAAAAACAATGAAAGAACTGTAGCGGTGGTTCCTACGTTAACCAGTAACAGCCTTCGGATTGAAGTGATCATTTTGGTCCAGTGGTATGTTACGTGCTTACGGAGATGAAGGTAACAAGATCTTTCCGCCTGAGAATGATTTGCATAGTTTTGAGCATAATGCGTTGAGAGAAATATTGGTAGGGGGCATTTAATCTTATTAAATATTCTCAACCAATCTGCACTAATAAAAGAAAAAGTTTGTGTTTCACCTATTCTGGCCATACTAAGCACCCCAGAAGCTTAAAAATTGGCACATAAATACTAGAGAACACAATGATGTGCACTACGAAGAGTTTTTTTCGAAATTCGATTCAGGTTTGTTTTTTTAAATTCAATTTTTAAGCGATTTTTCAGTTATCTTAAGATTTGACGTCATATCCCACACTCAATGCGAAAACTAATGTTTTGAGAAGTTTTTAGGAAGATTGTTACATATATTATTATAAAAATATTTATTTATGGTTCCATTTATTCGTTTTTTAAGTTTTTTTGAGGAGGGAATACAATTGTTTTTCGTAAGAAGAGTGTTTTTCAGAATTTCCTTTTTCAGTTTTCCTTTCACGCAAACCGGTCGAAGGCATCGAATTAAAAGTTTTGAATTTTTCCATGAAAAAATACATTACACGAAAAATAATATGATTCTTTTTGAAAAAAAGCGGCAATGATGTGTGAAATTAGTTTTCCATAAACGTATCGAATTTCAACACTTGAAAATCTTAGGTATAGCTAAAATAATGTTCTAAAACTCCGCAGTCAATTTTTTATGTAATCAGATTACCATTAAACAGTACAACTGATCTAGATAAAATCAGTCGAGAAAATTCTTTAAAAATATTTTTTAAGTAATTTAAAATAAATTTTTAAAAAAAAATTCAACGCAATATATTCTTAAAATTCTTTATTATAAAATATCGGTTCGTTCTAAAAAAAACTCCTTATCGAAAGGTTTAATAATTCTAAATTTTATATTTAGTTATTAAAATCTTTCATAGAATTGAAATAAAGTAATTACATCAAACGTTTAAATAAATTATAAGATAACCAGTTGGAATGAATTAACGCAGCCACTCACCCGGTATAGCGGTTAGCGAC
This sequence comes from Trichonephila clavata, assembly GCA_019973975.1. Taxonomy (NCBI): domain Eukaryota; kingdom Metazoa; phylum Arthropoda; class Arachnida; order Araneae; family Nephilidae; genus Trichonephila; species Trichonephila clavata. The sequence goes on from BMAO01034650.1 coordinate 219,567, forward strand.
GCTGTTTGCTGTGCCGTAGGGCCTGAATTCGTATTCAAGAGAAGAAATGGATGTTTGTAATCCTACAGTGCAGGGATCGGCAACCTTTCGGCAGTGGCGTGCTAAACCAATCTACCAATATAATTCACTGTGCCCCACAGTAGGACCTTTTTGAAACAATTCGATTCCCACGATAATGCGCACAGATTTTGAGAATAGAGGTCATAACATAGATTTAAAGTTTCATTATATATATTAATTTTGCATCATTTAAAGATATTTCTTAACATAAAACTAAATAGCATAAATTATAACTTTCCTGCAACAAAATTTTAAAAAAATTTAATTGTACGTATGTACTTCTAAGCATATTTATAGAAATAAGAAATAGACAGCTTAAAATATAAGCATTTCTCTTCATTATAATTATTTAAAAAGTTTAATGTGAACTAATGCTTGCACCACTCTGCTTTAAAATAGCAAAATCAAGGGTATAATGTATGACTTTCAATTTGACACGATTCTGGGCATTCAGTTACTAAACAAATTCTTTCGGACTCGAAATATTTTTCATGTGAAGGAAGAATTTTTATTTAGATATGTAGAGCCAAAAGAGGAAAGCGAAGAACATGCTATTTTCTCTTTTCAAATAATTAAAACTCTCCAGAAATGGCATTCAAAAATTTACAAAAAAATAGCCGAAAATTTATCTTTAGAGTTAACTGTCAGGAAAGTCCATTACAAATTTATCAACTTCCAACAACTCACAAATTGTCAAATTTGTGGAGTAGTGCACAGTGCCACTGAGAATTGTATCGCGTGCCCCATATGGCACGCTTGGCATAGGTTGCCAACGCCTGGTATAGTGTCTATTCGGCACGGGTTTACCTTCGAGCCACAAGTCCTCTCCTGATTTTGATGGAAAGAGAAGAGAGGCGGAATGCCTCGGATTACCCCCAGAGTATTCTCTTTCAATAGTGGGGTGGAACTGATACAAATCGTAGTGTCACCTGTATGATGCTCAAAGTTACGGTTAACGATTACATGTTGTCCCAATTAATTTCTTGGGCCACAATTTGACACCATCAGGCGAATGGCGCAATCACAACAACATAATTTAACGCATATCAATATATAAAGATAATCAAAATTCTATAGAATGTTACTTTTTAAGAACTCACGAGAGAAATATTGTTGTTGTTGTCCTTCCCGCAGAGAAGGAATGAAAGTTGCCATTGCCTGTGAGACAGGTTGGACTTCTTAACGATAGATGGCGACACCACCTATCTCTGCCTCCACAATCTTGGCATGGAACTGAAGGGGAGGGAAATATTCTCCAGCCCCCTGCACTCGTGGTTTCTGCTGCGACCACCCACAAGACTTTCGGACCCACTGATTTAACGAGCACGTACTCCGTCTATACTCGGTGGTATTTAGTGGCATCGGGCATCGAACTTAGGCCCTCCGGTCTGGAGTCCCATGCTCTAACCACTAGGATACCCACGGCCCTCGAGAGAAATATTTGTGTGTCTTTATGAAAACATCTTCTTACGATCACGAAACTTAAGTTTCTGATTCAGAAATGGTAAAGATTTACAAAGAACAATGAAATCTAGTGAGAATTAATAACTCACAAACTCTGTTACAACATTTGAAGTTTTTCATGTAAAACTAGAACTTTGTTTGACTTTCTAAAAGCTTTAAGAGTACATTGACTTTGAATTCAATTAAAACAGCCCGTAAAGTAATATTTACCGAAATTCGTTACAAAAATATGTATACATTTGAAAAGTACTAAAAAACAGCATTTTATTGCTGAAAGCCAAGGTATTATTTAATATTTGCATATTTAAAATTGCTCCTTTAAAAAAAGAAATCCGCTTATACTTAAAATCCTTTGAAGTAAGAATAAGACAATTCTTGTTTTAAAGCTCTATTGCTCTTGTCACTTGGTTTCAAATCCATAAATAAAATTAATATTTATGCATACCTAAATTGTATTTAAATGAATTATATTTAACACCATAGTAATTGAAAATATTCTGAAAAATTAACAAGAATATATTTATTTATGAAAAATAAAGTGTTGTTTTAGGGCCATCATAAAAAATTCATATGAAAAAAAAACAGCATTATGCATATTCATTATCATAAAATGTTTAATCTTTCAGTTGCGTCATAAATACTTAATTAATCAGATACTTGATGTTTTGACATAATTAGTAAAATCAGTTTCAACATACATGCTAATGAATTGCATTTATTATGAATTCCACTGAGAAATAAAATTAAAACTTTAAAGCAAATCTCATCAGAAAAGGATATTTAATGCATAAATCATATCAAATATATAAATAAAAAAATGTCTACTTTTGATTAAATTAGTGCGTAGAGAAATTTTAGATCTTTTCTTGTTGTTGTTGTTGTCATGTCCTTCCCGCAGGGGAAGGAATGAAAGTTGCCATTGCCTGTGAGACAGGTTGGACTTCTTAACAGATCTTTTCTTATCGATACAAAATGCGTCTCATAACAGTTATATCTCATATTATAAAGAATAATTAATATACTTTTTGAGAATTTAGAAATTTAATTTTATCAAAATTTATATAAATAGTTCGGTTAAAAATTAGAAATTGTTACGAAGTTTTTTTATTATTTGCATGAGGCTCATGCATGCATATTGATCGTTTTTCTAATTGTTATAAGTGTGATGAATTATTGAGTTGTTGAAAAATTGCCTCCACAAAAGGAGATGTAGATAAAAAAAGAACACTTATTAAATATTACATGATTTTAAAAAAAAGTATTTTTTGTGCAGTATCAAAACTAATATGCGCGATTTATGTTTCAAAATAATTTACAAAATAGTAGTCATTCATTCTTTTATAATTTATGACTAAAACAATCCTATATGAAAAATTTGAGCTTGGAACTGAAGAAATCACATGCTACTTTTATTCGTCGCGTGAATTCTATACATGGCATAATGTTACGAAAAATAATAAAAAGGCTTCGATTTTCTAACCCTTATTTGGACCAACTCTTAGACCTTTAGATTGGGACTCATTCAGACGACGAAATCACTGCTTTCGCTTACTGTCCCAAAAATGGGTATTGTACTTCTCGAAGATGGATGGAATTTCTGAGAGTAAATGAGATCATAGACTTGGTCTAGCTTGGCTAGACATGGAGATGATCAACAACAACACTTCTTGAAGGGTGGAACATATTGCCAAAGTCTGAACGATAACTTCATCTTATCTTTACTAAACAGTTGTGAGCAGTCTTAGAAGTTCGGGAGGATCACACCGTATTTAACATCCCGTATCAATTCTAAGTAATCAGTTTTTTTTGGAATTTACAAGTAACCCAATTGTTGTCCTGAAGCCTCATTTCATGTTCCCAATATCATTCCAAAGAATTAAAGTTGAAAGATATATTTTTGTTTCTTGTTTTCTGTATTGTATTTTTAACACCCGTTCTCTCAATTGTACGCTCGTGCATGGCTGTCGTACAAAGGTTTCTCCACTCATTTGCTTGCTCTCCTAATCTTTTTGAACAGTGCAGTTTTAGATTTTAAAAATTCTTAACAAAAATTGAAACATGGATATTTTTTCACAGAACTTGTATATATATATATATGCCGGGTCTGGAAAATTTAACTTCAAAATTAAGGGAATAATAAATAAAAATAGAGTAAACTATTTACTACCGCGTAGGGATATGATGGTAAATAAGAGTATCTAAAGGTCACGTGAGCACTGACGAAGTTAAAACATAATCTAAAAGAGAAGACTGGGGACTCCTCGCTGTGATGTTGTTTTTGGTTCCACCCGGTTGTGCTTTAAATGGCTGCCATGTTGGATCACCATGCTTGATGAACAATAAAGAACAGATATTTAAAGATAACGTCTTCCTTCATTTACCAGCAGGCCAGGGCCTGACATATATATATATATCTATATATATAAAGGAGAAAAGCGACTCACTGACTGACTGACTAATCACGAAATCTCTGGAACTATTCAAACTACAGACTTGAAATTTGGTAGACATGTTTCTCTGAAAGAGTAGACATCACTAAGAACGGATTTTCCGAAATTCAAAAACGCAAGGGACGTTACGGGGGTTAAGGGGCGTTAATAATAATTGTTTCCATGTTTAAACTACTTGATGTACAATCCTGAAATAGGGTATGCGGATTCCTTTCAGAGAGTAGAGATCCGCTACAAAATGAGTTTGGTGAAAATCGACCCCCAAGTGGCGTTGCAGGGGCTTAGGGGCGTTATAGATAATTATTTCCATTTTTAAGCTATTTGACGCACTGTCTTTAAATTTGATAGATAGATTCCTTTCGTAGAACAATGATCAGTTACAAAACGGGTTTGTGAAAACAGACTTCTAAGTGGCGTTGCGGGGGATTAAGGGGCGTAATAGATAAATATATCCGTTTTTAAACTACTACACCTACCTGCTTGAAAATTGGTAGGTAAGTTTCTTTCCTCGAGTAAATATCGCTACAAAATGGGTTTTGGGAAAATTGACCCCCAAGGGGTGTTGCGGGGGCGGGGGGAGGGGGTTTAAGGGCGTTATAAATTCCTATTTTTTAAGTTATTAAGACGTACAGTCTTGAAACTTAGTAAGCAGATTCCTCTCACAGGGTAGAGATACGCTAAAAATGGGTTTCGTGAAAATTGCCCCAAGTGGCGTTGCGGGACTTAAGGGGCGTTATAGATAATTATTTCCATTCTTAAACTATTAGACGCACACACACGGTCCTTATATTTGATAAAGAGATTTCTTTCATAGAGTAGAGATCAGCTATAAGAAGGTTTTGTGAAAACAGACCTTCTAAGTGGCGTTGCAGGGGAATAAGTGGCGTAATAGATAAATATTTTCGTTTTTTAAACTATTTGACCTACCTGCTTGAAAAATTGGTAGGAATGTTTCTTTCATGGAGTAAATATCCGCTACAAAACGGGTTTGGAGAAAATTGACCCCCAAGGGGTGTTGCGGGGGTTAAGGGCAGATATAAATAATTATTTCTATTTTTAAACTATTAGACTCACAGTCTTGAGATTTGGTTAGCAGATTCCTCTCATAGGATAGAAATACACTGTAAAATGTGTTTTGTGAAAAATCGAACCCTACGTGGTGTTGCGGGGGTTCAAGGGCGTTATTGATAATGTTTTTGCATTTTTAATTAATTGCACGCACAGTCTTCAAATTTTGCTAAGCAGATTCTTTTCATAGAGTGCAATTCCCCTACAAAATGGGTTTTGTGAACACAGACCCAGAAGGGGCGTTGCGGGGCTCAAGTGGCGTTATAGACAACTATCCCCATTTTTAAACTGTTAGACGTACAGTCTATAAATTTGATAAGCAGATTCCTTTCGTAAAGTAGAGAACCGCTACAAAATGGGTTTCGCGAATATCAACTACCAAGTTTAATTTCGGGAGATTAAGAGGCGTAATCGATAAATATTTCCATTTTTAAAACTACTTGATCATCCTGCTTGAAAATTGGTAGGCATGTTCCTTTCATGAAATAGAGTTCCTCTAACAAAGAGTAAAATGAAAATTGCCCCCAAAGATGTTTGCGAGGGGTCAAGAGGAGTTACAGAAAAAAATTCCTGTTTTTAATTGTTAGACCCATATACTTGAAATTTGTTAAGCATGTTTTCTTTTGTTGAATAGGGATCCACTAAGAATAAATTTTAAGCAAATCAAGTTCTGGGGGGTTGCAGGGGTTACTGGGACGTATTGACAAAAAAAATTACTTTTTTCGAGCTACGAGGATTATAATAATGAAATTTGGTTTGCATTTTTCTTTTGTTGAATTGAAATCCGCTAAGAGCGGTAATTTTGGAAAGCGGCTCTCAACGGATTACGGGGATATTTATAGTAAAACTTTTGCTTTTTTCTGTTAGATTTAGACTTGAAATTTGGCTTGCATGTTCAATTTACGGAGTAGAGATCCACCGAAAATTGGTTTTGCGGGAATCCACTTGGTTTTTGAGTTACGAAAGAGCAAACATCATTCTATGCTTCAATTTTAGAGATTTTTAGAAAATACTAATTAGATGATTACTGCCCCCTTTTTCTTTATCAACAGGTGACAGTTACAGGTATAAGTATATTTTTGAATTCAATCGAATTCTTAATGCTAGGACTTAGATATCAATAATTCATACATATATATAAGCAGTAAAAACTTATAAAACATCATGAAATACCCAGCGAAGCGGCGGGTAACAGCTAGTATATATATATATATATATCAATAGCGCACACAAAAAAATTTCAAGGGGGCAGTTCATGGTCAAAAATCCCCAACTTTATCATACCTCTAGACAACACCAATTGGACTCTTCTGATTTTGTAGATTTTGTTTAACAATAAACAGTAAAAAATAAATTTTTGAATAAATAATTAGCATTAATTAATAAAATAAAATGTTATTTACAAGTACTTATTTAAATTTAACGTTGTATATATATAGGATTATGATCAATGGAAAAAAATTCAACGGCTTTGGGGGTGACCGGACCCTTAGGACACCCCCTTTGTGTGCGCCACTGATATATATATAGTATATATATATATAGGTCTTTTTTTCCTTTTTTTCGCTTTTTTTGTGAATTACACCTTTTCACGTAAGTTTTTTCCTCCAATATTTATTTTTTATTTTTATCTTGTTAAAATTTCAATTCCTTTCATATTTTATTTTAATTTAATTTAATTTTTTTTGTTCGTTGCAAATTATACGTGGTTGGTTTTAGGCCTAACTTTTCAATTCGGTTATGTTTTGTTATTATGTATAAAATTTCTGTTGAACGAGGAAGTGTTGGATCCGTAAAATATATTTAACCCTAATTTTGCTGGTCCTAATTCAGCAACAGCTTCACAAATCATAATAGTTCTTCATTTTAGTCCATTGACTCTTCTGGTTTAATACATTTTAAAATTCTAACTCTGTTGCATGCTATATATTCGCTTGTTTAATTCTAGTGCAATATACTTTTCCATCATTTTTTATATTGTGTTTCATGAAATCTGGTTTAAATCTTCTAGCTTTGTTAGTGGTATAATTTAGTACTATCAATTTTATTATACTGTGTTTTTTCATTTTATGACACTATATATTAATATATATATATATATACTGGTATCCAAAAGTTAAGCATAATTGATAAGTATGTGAATAAAGGAGGAACTGTAAATCAGAATGTCGGGAAATGTGATATGCGATTGTAAAATGGTTATAAAATGAAGTAAATAAAAAAAAAATGATAATAATAAATTTTATTATCCAAAGTAGCAGTTTGAAAGAAAAACTGAGAATAGCAGGTATTCACACTTTAAAAAAAAACGAAAGAAAACATTAAATAAAATACTGATGCTGCAGTTTAATAAGGCGTGTGGTCACCTCTGACAGCCAGGCACGCTGCACAGCGATATACCATACTTGCTATGAGATGATAAATGAGTTGTGGGCTCAAATGGTTCCGAGCTTCTTGAAGAGCTCTCTTCTATTCTGTAACGGAGCTTGGTGGGTGCGAAAGGGCTGCAATTTGTCCTCGAGCATATCCCATACATGCTCGATAGGATTTAAATCAGGGGAGTTCAAAGGTCACGACATGCGCTGGATGTTTTCCGATTTCAAGAAGTCATCAATCAGCACTGCTAGGTGACATGCGCATTATCATCCATGAATACGAAGTTATGACCTACAGCACCTCGAAACAAGCTAACATAAGGCTCAAGAACTTCGTATCTGTATCTTTGAGCAGTCACAGACCCCGTGTCAAAGAAATGGAGGTCTGTGGGGCCGTCCATCATGATGCCTACCCATAATACCATTACTCCCCTTGATGGAAAATGATGTCTTTTCGTTATGTTTCTTGGTTCAAAACGTGTTCCACGATCTCTCCATATCGTTACCTGCCAAGAATTACTACTCAGACTAAACCGGGACTCCTCACTGAACATCACATTGGCACACTGTCCCACACTCCAATATTGATGTTTCAAACTCACCTTCAAACGAGCGCGTTTATGCGCAGACGTGAGGGGAATACAAACTGCTGGTCTTCTGGCATACAGGCCAGCATGATTGAGTCTCCTGTAAACAGTTTGTTTCGAAATTTGTATTCCTGTGGCGACTGTGAGCGCCAAACCCAGTGCTCTGGCAGTACTGCCCTTCTGACGTCGCGTGTTTATTACCAGATGTCGGTCTTGGCGGGGGTTGTGACTCTTGGTCGACCTGATACTGGTTGTCGAGTAACATCTCGCGTTCTTTGAAACCTCTGCCACAGTCTTGAGATCAAAGACTGGTCCACATTCAGAATTCGAGACACTTGGTTTGTGATCGTGAGGATTCCAGCATTCCATTGATTCTTCCTTTGTAAACATGTCCAATTGGCGTCTTTGGCCATATTCACCTTGTTTGATGGTTAACAACGTTCCTTCGCACAGCAGTTACACGAAACTTATCTGAACTGCCTATGCTGCGTGAATCGGTTTCTCCGCGTTCCGATATGCGCCGGTGTTTCACGCAGGACGTAGTTGACTGAAAGGTTTTGCATAAACCCAATGTTTCTTCTTCACCCAATTAATATCCGCAAGAAATTTGGAATAATTACGAATATTTACTCCATATTTTTCGCATTTTACGATTTATGCTTAACTTTTGGACACCAGTGATATATATATATATATATAATCCTTTTTCTCTCTCTTTATAAACTTCGTATATGTGATTGTAAAAAAGTAGGCTGTCTAGACATATTATTTCAATTGGAGCTGTATTAAATATTTGGATAATACATTAACCCTCTTAGCGGTTTGAACGTCTTTTTCCGCACGTCTAGAGATGCTTCGAAAACGCACCACACGTCTTTTTCTGACTTCAAGAGAGTGCTTCAAAAGCGGGTAGGCCGTGTTTTTCTGAAATCCTTTCCCCTCTTTTATGGTTTAACACCATGAAAGATAATTAGGGAGGGTTGCGACGACACAATGGTCACTGACAGGAAGTTTTATTGCTCTCGGGGAACCCTGCGTTTTGACCCTGAAGCAATCGTAAAAAAGTTGGGAAGAATTTCTTTAGACCCCTTAGTGAACGAACTATAAGTTAGTGTTTGTAATTTAGCTTCATTTGAGATATTATTGCGTTTGAATTAAATAAATTCTTTTTGTACTTTTAGCAATTTAACTTTTTTTTTTCAAGTTTTGAAAAATGTTCCAACGTATAAATAAAATATTATATAACTCACTTTTGATTTTATATTAATTTGAAGTTTTAATAAGTTGGGACTGTAATCTGCTATTTTATATAGTTGGACAAATAACTTTTTAAGTATATTCTCTTTGCTTGATTAACTCGTATTATTTTCTTCATCTTAAAATGATGAAACGGAAAATTAAGTTTTTAAACTATATAAATCTCTATATAATATCTAGAACTATATTTAATTGCTTCATTTTTCTTCTCTTAACCAATGTTTTCAGTTTTTAAACCATGATTATTTCATTATAAGGTGTCAAAAAAGTTAATAAGAAACCGAACGCTTCAAAATTTAAAACCTTTTAAACTTTCCAACTACTAAAAATGAATAATTTCTAAACTTTTGCATCAAATTATTTGTAAAAAATTCTTAAGCTTTCATAAAAATAATAATGGAAAAACTAATTCAGATCCATTATTTTTTTTTAAATTTTAAAGCCAGATGTTCAGGGCGCGTATTGTTACAATACACCAAATTATATTTGAATTAAAAAAAAAATGCTTGAGTTTCAGTTTACTTCAGAGAAAACATGAATGAGGGGTTTTTTATACCAATTCATTTTTTTAACCTTGAATATTTGAATAAATAGTAATTCAAAATATTCGGATGCATTTACAGTTGACATTTACGCATATAAATAAATATAAAGATAAATTTTAAATTTTTAAAAACATATTTGTTCATGCAAAATTTCTAAATATTTATTTTTTTAAAGCTAACTGAAGAACAAGTAATTAAAATCTGGATATCTATTATAATTAACATTCAGAAAATATCCAGATTTTCATACAAAACTAGGAATTTTATTAGAAATTGTATTTGAAATTTCAGAAAAAAAATATTTATGTATCGTGCACATACTCAGTTAAAAATTATTTACCATAAGAATCTTAAGCATTTTAATGCATTTCGGTTAAAACTGTATGTTAAGAGCAAAAATTATGCTGAAATATTTGATGAATATACAATAAATTTTTAAGTAGAAGCAATACTGAGAAGCTAAAACACAGGAATGAAAAATTATAATAATTACAAATACAAAAATAAGTCTTGCAGTTTTTTCATACATTTTTATTAACACGAATTGGGGAATTGGTTTCCAATATACTTTGTTGTGTTTCACAATATTTAAGGTAACAAACCATAGTCCTTCAGATATATTTGTTCTACTTTTCGTAAGCCGTACTCCTATTAAAACTTGTGCTTCCGAAATACACCTTTTGTAATCTTAAAAAATTATATAAACTATAACGGTTAATTTTAATTTATGCAAATTATTAAATGTTCCTATTTAGCCATTTCCGTCCAAACAGTTTACATGAACAAAATATTCGGATTCACCCATTCATTAGGAAATTGTATGATTCCAGCAATAAGTTTTATTTTTTACCGAATAGGATTGCGTCACTTCGGGGATACCTCTAATAGAAACGTTTATATGCTATCAATTGCAAATTAAACATTTTCCCTTCAATTGTGTTTATTTCAGAAAGATCTTTGATTTATATTTTATTCATACAATACAAGATTTAAATAAATTACTTTTTTCTTGTCAAATGTATTTGCTTAATAATATATAAATTTGCGAATTATATTAAAATTTTGAACTACCCAAAATTATATGTTTTTGTTCCTCTAAAAACTCTCAGTATTTTAGAAATGGTCTTACAATCCGTGTACGGTTTATATGTTCTAAAATGAAAAATATATTTTTATAACTGAATTTTTGTGCCTCGTTTATAAAAATAAAATATTGCTTTGGGCTATAGCTTATAAATGTACTTAAATAAGTGGAGGAACAGTATTTTCACATAATATGAATATTTTTGACTGGAGTAAGTCGGATATTTATATTTCAGTTTCTTTACAATTTGAATAAAAGTTGTAAGCAATTTTTTGAAGAGGATATTGAGTATAAACTCCTTGGCTATTTAAAAGTAAAATGTTTTATTTTGATACCCCACAGCTCACATTCTAAAATAAGACTCATTTACAATCATATGATCAGCTTTGGTGATATTTAAATTTTCAAAAATACTCTACATGTACGAAAACATTCTTTCCAAACATACATCACATCTCATTCTCTGTCTTTTCCACAGCAGGCATTATTTTTTTTATACTCAAAATTAAATACAGCATTTCTGAATGTTATTTTTTTTAAAAAAAATTAATATGAATACACTGCGGAATTGTCGGTTAGCTTCACTGAGCAAAATTGTTTTAAGTGTACTGTTTTTAAAGACAAAATTAATTGGGAGAAGTTTTTCTCTTGTTAGAATTTGTAATGATTGAATTGTGTGAAAGTTGTATTTATCGGTGAATTTTCCGTTTAACACTAAAGAAACAGAAAAATAAAAATTAAATTTTAATAGAAAATGGTTAGAAATACTTTTACATTTTGAAGAAAAATATATTCCCATTAAAATTAAAATAAAAAATTTGACTAAATTTGCTTTTTGCTCCGTCACAAATACCTATGTAAAGAAGGTATTTTTGCTTAGTACAAGTTGTTTGACTATGAAATAAAATTTAGATTTTTTCCGAAAAATTAATTTAACATAAAAACATCATTTATAGGATTAAAATATATATAAATTAAAAGTATTGAAACCCCTTTTTATGTTACTTTAAATTTAAAATATAATTGAATAGAGGAAGATTGATTTCATTTCATAAACATAATCGTCGTATGTAACGATACTTTATATATTCTCTTATTGTTTAAAAAGAGAGAGAGAGATGGTCACTTTTACTCTTTTTTACAGTTACTTTTTAAAAAAAACATTACGATGTATTTGTGTTTTTTTAGTCTCATATTCCACAATAAGTACAAGGTACTTTTTCCTGGCTCAAATCATTAGTCCAAAATAGTTTATTTTTCTTAAATTAATTTTTTTAAATTTTGTTTTGTTTAAAATAAACAAGTATTTTTCAACTTTTGTAACAAGTTTCTTTCTTTTGAGTTTTTATTTTTTTGTTAACTCTTCACTTTTATTGTGACCTAACCGATCAAACAACCACGTGGACCTGCCTTTTCCACCCAAAATTCGCACAAGGCAACGTCACAGCTGTGAACGAGTTTTATCCCGGTTTTAAAGCAACAAAGAGGCTGAACTGAATAATAAAATCTTCCCCTGTAGACCTCCTGCGTTCTTTAAAGGGGAAAGGAATTAAATGTGTTGCACTTTCGAAGGAATTCTCAAAAAAGAAGTAAACGCTTTCGGAATGATTTTTCAGGACAAGAACGAACACTCAGAGGGTTAATATAGTTTTAAATCTAAAAAGTTTTTGAAATAAATAACTTTCACATTCATTAATAAAAATATTTTTTTTAAAAAAACTGACCTCTAAGTTGTTCTAAAATATTAGGTGCTGCAAACCAATGGACAGTTTCAAATGTTGGAAATTTGTATTTTTCTGGAGTGTTGATACGTTTTTCCATTTCATGAATGCTATAAAATTAGAAAATAAGTTACCAATAATCTGTCTTTAAGAGAAAAAAAGAATACATTAGTTTCTTTTAAAACATTGAAAGTCTTACTGTAACTGAACAGGTATATTCAAACTGTGTAAAAAATTTCCACCAAAAACTAAGGAATCATCAGGTGTAAGAACTGCATGTATCCAACCAGTAGGAATAAATAAAGTCTGACCCTGAGTGAGGGTCATTTGATAACAAACATCGACTTGGTCACCAAAAAATGTTTCACTTTGGTTTGATGATGCCATCCAATGCTCATATAAAGCAAGATTTGCAGGTGTTGGCTGTATCAGGAAAAATATTTTCTCCCCCTGCAAATAAAATGAATTTTCATTTAAAGCATTATTTTCAAATTTGGATATTTATGCATCACACACGTTAAAATAACTATCAAAAGACAACAAAGTTTGTAGTACTGATTGTGCTTATACACACTCTCAGTATATATATTATACATTTACTAAAAAAATAAAAGATCTATATGAAGACCCTCTAATGGTGTAGGACTTTTTACGAGTGAATGAGATCATGGACTTAGTCTAGCTTGGCTAGACATGAAGATAAGCAACAACAACACAACACTAAAAAATTTCTCTCCCTCCTAAAACCCACATTGGATAATAGATCAAAAAGAAATATTTCATGATAATATATTCAACAAGAAAAAGCTCTTTGCAGTTATTGTGAAATTTTACATTTAGCAATGAAAAGAGACACTTCATTTCACTAATTAAGATACACAGAACATTAAATATAACTTAAAATACAAGTTACAATTAATTATGGAGAAAAACTAAAAAACTTATTTATGGCTATTTTTTTTTTAAATAATTGTTCTTACAAAACTACAATAAGAATTTAAAAATAATAAATATCAACCTTGTAACCATTACAATGAATACAATGAGGATGAATGAGAATGCAATTTAAATTAAAATAAAAATATACTTTAATGCTGAAATCAATTTTTTGAGATTTAGTTGGAATAAACTAAATCGTAAAAATTTCTATGTAAATAGCAATAAAAAAAAATGTTAAACATATTCAAACAGAATTATTTTAATTTTCTAAAGAATTGCACTTTTTTATATGATCCAAACTATTTACGGCAACTCAATAAAATTGTGTTTATCAATAACGATTACTTAATTGGTGCCATCATCACAATATTCAGAGGCATATAAAATGTATACAGTATCCTTTATTTTGTAATGGTGAATCATAGAATAAAGGGAACAATAATAGTAAACATTGGCTCACAGATAAAAAAAAAATTTCTGAAATTTCTTAAACTAGCTATTCTTATTAAAATCCCGAATCAGTTAATTAATCACCCCTGAGTCAGAATAATCAGATTTACATAGAAATTTCAACAACCTAGTATATTAACATGAAAGCACAGGTTTATTTGTGAGTCAACTTAAAAAAAAATATTCAGCAGTAATACAATGCAGAAATCATTATAACATTGTGACAGGTTAAAACATTTACCTCCCTACCCACTTAATTCTTGTTTAAGCTGATGTGATGTATGCTTTTGCACAACACAAGACTTTTCACTTTGTATGTAAAAACAAAGGCATTATTTTTTTTATCACTATACTTTTGCTGAATAAAAAATTAGTAAACACGACTTTATTATTCAAGTTTCCCTTTCATTTTTATAACTTTATGAATCACTTGTTTATCATTTAGAATTGTCTAATTCAGTTAAACATAAAGAAAAGAAAGAAAATCTACTTATAAGAGTAATGTATTAATTTCCAACAAAACTTTGATTTAAAAATTGAACTTACCCTTAAAATATGATACCATACAGATGTGCCACCAAAATCTATATGAAAATCTGTATAACTATCTTGAGCACTCATGAGGCAGTATTTCATTACTTGTGGACAGTATGGGGTGTGTGTTTCAGAATTCTTCGGCCAATAATTTTCTACCCAACTTAGCTTTTGAACAATACTAGGAGGTTTTACTAATCAGACAATCTGAAAAAAATATATTAACATCTCAAGTTTTTTAAAAAAAAAAATATTATACAAATATTTGTAACTTTTTTAAAAAAAATATTTGACACTAAAAGTTGCATTAAAACTAAACCATAGGAATTCCAATTAAATATTTTACAAAGTTTTCATAATTATTAATATTATGACAGAATTTAAAAAAAAATCAACAGAATATTATGTGAACTACATATTACAAAATATAAAAATATTACCTTGTCTTGAAAATTCTAAGCTTATTACATTGTATACTTTATTAGTACAGAACTATTAAAATATTCAACCCATTCTGACATGGCATTCGTATGTTTCTTGTCTAGCAACATCAATGACATCTAATGGAAAATTAGGTCCTATAAAGAAGGAGGAAGCACATGTATACACAT